>JAVJIF010028532.1:0-64951 GCA_038442645.1 Agave tequilana
TTTGATTGCTGTGAAAATACCAGAGAGTAGGGAAAAATTCGCACAAAAATGAAATACACCTAGAGGGGGGGTGAATAGGTGTAATTGCTAATCTAATGCTCTTTTTAAATTTTACTTAAGTGAGTGATGCAACGATCTCTCAAAACACGACTAAGAGCCGAATACCCTTGCGAGGTTCTGAACTCCTTCCTCCCAATTCCCCTTAAATGGGTTAGAGGTGCGCAATGCAACCGTGTTGTATTGAGGTGTGATCGAACAATTCCAAGTATGAAATGCGATGATGAAATGCACACAAGTAATATAGCAAGAAAAGTAAACAAGTAAGGATTGCACAAATAAAATGTTAGTTCTCAAGCAATAAGTAGAAAGCAAGTAAAGCAAGAGAGAATTAGGCAAGATGACACAAAAGCAATCGCAAACAAAGTGATTTGTTTCGAGGTTCGAGCCCGTAGCTCTAGTCCCCGCCTTCACCTCCGTGAAGGGTTTCCACTATCCCCTTAGGATCCCGTACAAGTTAGGCCTCCAAAGACCTCAAGCCCGTAGCTTCACCTTACAAAGAAATTCCCCTTAGGAACTTGTCTCCACAAGAACAAAGGATTATAAATTTGTGATCTCAACTAGACCACAACACTCTTTCTCTTTTACAAACACTCTCACACTTTTACAACTTCACCTATAGAAAGAATATGAAATTTTTGGCTCTATGAAGTGTGGTGAGAAAAGCTTCAGTTGTAGAGTGATATTAGAGATCAAACAACAACTGAAAAACCAATTTTGAAAGAATGGAAATGAAAGCTTTAAACTATTTTTCTCTTTCTCTTGAAAACTATGAAAACTTGTATTTTTCTTGGTGTCAAACTAAGGCCTATTTCCCCCTATTTATAGGGAGAGAATAGGTTAAAAACTCTGATTTTTCCAGCTAATATCACCTGCAAAAGCACCCCAACAACCCTCTAAAAAGTCTGTTAAAACAGAAAATAAAACAGTTTTTCAGAACAGCCCAAAGAGGAAAGAGCCGTTGGAGGTGTTGCAGGCCTACCGGTCGACTGCCGGTCGACCGGGACCCTGCTGGCAAAAGAGCCGTTATGGCTCCGGTCGACTGCCGGTCGACCGATCTCAAGAAAGGAAACACAGTTTCCTTCTACCGGTCGACCGACCCAGTCGACCGGAAAGATACAGAGAGCAAACATCTTTTTACCGGTCGACTGATATGTAGGTCGGTCGACCGACAGACATGCACAGCCTGTGCACGTCTGGACACAGCAGCCGGTCGACTGGGCCGGTCGACCGGTCTGCCTGGAAAACTGTTTTTCTGGGCAGATTTTAAGATAGAAAATTTTGTATAAAATCTTTAAAAATCTGAAGCTAAGTTTTATGCTGAAAATAGTTTATATACATGTATTTAAACAAGTTTTTGAAGATGTAAAGCTTTGGGTACATGTATGTATAAACTAAGGCATAAACCTAGAAATAAATATTTTGAAAAACATAGAAACATTCAAAACAAGTGTGTGTGCAAATCCTAGAGCCAAATTTCACATATTCTATCTTTACAAAACTAAACTTACAAACTACAATGGTCTTCAAGACTTCAACTTGAGCTATCTTCTCTTGATCTTCAATATTGCACTTAGAGCCCAATTTGACTTGTCTTGAGTCCAAAAGCTTGTATTTGAGTCCAAAAACTTTGTATATGAGTGAGAGTACTTCTAGTATGATAATAAACCTGAAACACACTTAAACAATAAATAATATTAGTACCAATAACTAATATGTTTTGTAATCATCAAAATACACTAAACATGGGTTGATTGTAACCTTGGGCCAACAATCTCCCCCTTTTTGATGATGACAAAACATATGAGTTATTAAACAAATAAAAAGAGGAAAGAGCTTGGAAAGCTCCCCCTTAACAATGCTATGTATTTAACATGAATATGAACACTATGTAAATATACATAAAGCATTGAAAAATATCATCACCAAAAAATAAACTATCATAAGGAATAACAAAATTTAAAACAAACCATATATATTTTCTCCCAAAACTAATATATATTTATATTTCTCCCCCTTTTTGTCATACATCAAAAAGGGTTAAAAAAAAATTTTAAGACAAAACAAAACAAACATATTAGAAACCAAAACAAAACAAACTAAGATATTTTAAGTATCAATCTTACATACATTCAATTCACCACAAATAAATGAAAATCTTGCATAATCTAAAGGTTTTGTGAAAATATCTGCAAGTTGAAAATCTGTGGAAACAAAATCAATATCTATGTCACCTTTTTCAAAGTGATCTCTAAGAAAATGATATCTAATGTCTATATGTTTGGTTTTACTATGTTGATTAGCATTTTTGGTCATGTGAATAGCACTAGTATTATCACAATAAATCTTAACATGATCAAAATGTAAATCAAAATCGAGAAGAGTATGTTTCATCCAAAGTATTTGTGCACAACAAGCTCCGGCTGCTACATACTCCGCCTCGGCGGTTGAAAGGGCTACACTATTTTGCTTTTTGGAAGACCAAGACACAAGACAATTGCCCAAGAATTGGCAAGTGCCACTTGTGCTCTTCCTATCTACCCTACAACCGGCATAGTCGGCATCCGAATAACTAGTCATAGTAAATTGGTTAGTTTTCGGATACCACAAACCTAAATCAATTGTGCCCTTAAGATACCTAATTATGCGTTTTACCGCTATTAAGTGTGATTCCTTAGGACATGATTGAAAACGTGCACATAAACATACGGAAAACATTATATCCGGCCTACTAGCCGTAAGATAGAGTAAACTACCAATCATGCTACGAAATAATTTGATGTCTACTTCCTTACCTTGTTCGTCCTTGTCAAGTTTCGTAGTGGTTGCCATGGGAGTCTTTGCTACTTTGGATCCTTCAAGCCCGAACCTCTTGATGAGTTCTTTGGTGTACTTGGCTTGGTTGATGAATGTCCCATCACTACGTTGCTTGATTTGAAGTCCAAGGAAGAAGTTGAGCTCCCCCATCATAGACATCTCAAATTCCCTTTTCATGCATGATTCAAAATTCTTGCAAAGTGAAACATTAGTAGATCCAAAAATAATATCATCAACATAAATTTGAACTATGAGGATATCTTGATCTATATGTTTGGTAAATAATGTTTTATCAACTTTTCCTTTCTTAAAATCATTTGAAATCAAAAATGAGGACAATCTTTCATACCAAGCCCTAGGGGCTTGTTTCAAACCATATAGTGCTTTATCTAATTTATAAACATAATTAGGGTGTGTAGGATCAACAAACCCGGGGGTTGTTCAACATACACCTCCTCATCAATATAACCATTAAGAAAAGCACTCTTTACATCCATTTGAAATAACTTAAAATCTTTAAATGAGGCATATGCTAAGGTCATCCGTATGGCTTCGAGCCGTGCTACGGGTGCAAAGGTTTCTTCAAAATCGATTCCTCGATTTGAGTGTAACCTTGGGCAACTAACCTAGCCTTGTTTCTAACTACATTACCCGATTCATCCAACTTGTTCTTAAAGATCCATTTAGTGCCAATAGTTGGTCTATCTTGGGGCCTAGGAACAAGGTGCCAAACTTGATTGCGCTCAAATTGATTGAGCTCCTCTTGCATTGCAAGCAACCAATATGAATCGGCCTCGGCCTCGAGGACATTTTTAGGTTCTATGTGTGAAATAAAAGCAAAATTACCACAAAAATCTTGAATCTTAGAGCGAGTGGTTACCCCTTTTGATACTTCACCTATGACGAGGTCCTTGGGATGATGAGGATTGAATCTCCAATCCTTTGGTAGTGGTTGAGAGGGCTCCTCTTCATTTGCTCGATGTTCATTTCCTTGAGCCTCTTCCACTTTGGCTTCACTTCCATCACCATCCTTTGGCTTGTCTCTCATGGTAGAAGCATCCTCCAAGGTCACTTTCTCCAAGCCTTCATCTAAAGCATCAATTTCTACACAATTCTTAACAAACTTGTTAGATTCCTCAAATTTAATATGAATAGATTCCTCAATAGTCAAAGTTGACCTATTGAAGACTCTATAAGCCTTACTAGTATTTGAGTAACCTACAAAATAGCCTCATATGCTTTTGCATCAAATTTTCCCAAATTAATATTTGTATTTAAAACAAAACATTTGCAACCAAACACTTTGAAATAAGAAACATTGGGTTTTCTAGAAAAATACATCTCATAAGAAGTCTTAGTAGTATTTTTACATAGGAAAACACGATTTGCAATGTAACATGAAGTATGAACGGCCTCGCCCACAAATAATGTGGTAGACCATATTCATTTAACATTGTCCTAGCCATCTCTTGTAAAGTACGATTTTTCCGCTCAACTACTCCATTTTGTTGTGGAGTTCTAGGACAAGAAAGTTCATGTTTTATTCCATGTTCCTCACAAAAAGTGGTAAAGGGAAGGTTAATGACTCACCTCCTCTATCACTTCTTATTTTAATTATTGAGGAGTCATTTTCCTTTTCAACTCTTTTCTTAAAGGCTTGAAAATGTGAAAAGGTTTGACTTTGTGTTCAAGAAATAAACCCAAGTAAAACGCGAAAAATCATCTACTAAAACATAAGCAAATCTACTCCCACTTAAACTTTTGGTTTGAGTTGGGCCAAATAAGTCCATGTGGATTAGCTCTAATGGACGTGATGACATGATATCCTTAATTGATTTGAATGAGGACTTAGTTTGTTTCCCAAATTGACATGCGTCACAAACTCGGTCCTTTTCAAAGTTCAATGAAGGAATACCCTTCACCATTTCCTTAGAGTTAAGCCTAGAAATATGGTCAAATGAAACGTGGCCTAATCTCCTATGCCACAACCAAGAGTCGTCATCGAGGGCTTTTAAACATGTTATATTACAAGACATATTTAGCATATCAATCATATAAACATTGCTTTCACGAAAATCGGAAAATACACAAACATTGGAAGTTCTATCAATTACTTTACAAGCAACATTGTCAAAAACTACATCAAAACCTTTATCACAAAGTTGACTAACACTCAAGAGATTATGCTTGAGGCCATCAACTAAAACTACATTTTCAATTAAAGGAGAGGTGCCAATTTTACATTACCAATACCGATGATTTTACCCTTGGCGTCATCTCCGAAGGTGACGGTGCCACCTTCATGATATCTTGATAGGGTTGCAAAGTTGTTGATGTCCCAAGTCATGTGCCTTGAGCAACCGCTATCAAGATACCACAAACCTCTACGTCGTTGGGCTTTGGAAAGTACCTACATCATTTAAAATAATAGTTGATTTTGGTACCCAAACTTTCTTGGGTCCTTGAAAGTTAGTGTTACGAACCCAAACATTATGATGTGATGCACTTAGTCTATCATAACAAAATTGGCTAAGTGTCCTTTCCGTCCACAATGTGAACATGAGTACACTTTTCTATATATGAATGCATGGTGTGTATGTGAAGTGTGAGCATGCTTTGGGGGTTTACCATGATGCATAGGTTGTGTAGCATGTACATGAGCATGAGCATGAGCATGATGAATATTTTTCTTAGGAGCTTGTTTCTTAGGAAACATATTCTCCATCTTCTTCTTATCAAACTCACTACATTTTTTCAAAACAACATCTAATGAGTCTAATCTTTCCTTAAGCATGGCAATCTCATTAGAATCTACAAATGGGGTCTTTCCTTTACAAGTAATCTTATATTTTTCAAAATCATTTTTAGTGGAAGCTAAAGAAGAATGCAAGTCATTATTTTCTTTAGAAAGATTTAACACTTGAATATTCAAAGATTCATTATCCTTTTTCATTTTCAAGTACTTTTTCTTCATGAAGTCATAATTTTGAGAAAGTTCTATAAATGCTTCTCCTAGCTCATCCATGGATAAATCATCATCAAGAAGAGTTGAGGGGGTTACCTTGCTTGTGCTCTCATTTGCCATGAAGCACATATTGGCGGTGTCGATCTCCTCCTCGGATTCACTTTCGTCATCCCATGTTGCTTTCATAGCCTTCTTCTTGTATGGCTTCTTGGATGAAGATGGCTTCACTTGGTCCGGACACTCCGCTACTATGTGTCCCGACTTTTGGCAATTAAAGCAAATGATCTTCCTTTCTTCCTTGCCTCCTTGCCATCTCCTCCGTCCTTGGAACTTTGCCTTGTTGTACATCCTCCGGACGTTTTTGACTAGAAGTGAGAGCTCCTCGTCATCTTCTTCTTCATCATCTTCGTCGGAGTAAGTAGCATGACTTTTGAAGGCAATGGTCTTCTTTTTGGTAGGTGCCATGTCCTCCCTTGCCTTTCTCTCCATTTCATGGGTCTTCAAGTTCCCAATGAGTCCAATGAGCTCAATCTCATCTTTATCATTGAGTTCCTTCAATGTTGTAGCTTTCACTTCCCATGATGGAGGAAGAGCCCGGATGATCTTTCTCACCTTTGATCATTGTTGATTTCTTCACCTAGAGAAGCAAGACCATTAGTAATCTTTGTAAACTTAGTAACCATATCATCTATGGTTTCATTCTCTTGCATGCAAAATTTTCATATTGGGACCGAAGAAGGTCTATCTTGGCCCTCTTCACTTGTGATGTCCCCTCATGTGTTACTAGCAAATGGGTCCAAATCTCATAGGCGGATTTACAATGGATGACTCTAGCTATGTCATCATCATTGAGGGCTTGTAGGAGTGCATAATGAGCCCTAGCATTGGCATCAAACTCCTTGGTCTCAATTTCGGACCAAGTAGATTCATCACCGGGGGGTACACTAAATTGTTTAGTCACGGCCTTTGCAACTCGACTACCTAGAGATTGCAAGAAAACGATCATCTTAACCTTCCATATGGGAAAGTTAAGTCCATCAAACTTAGGGGGTGTCTTAATACCATCGGCCATGTTTACTATGTGGAAATGAATGAAATGATTAGCAAAATGAGGATCTCTCTAAGGTTGTTAAGCCAAATCCTAGAGTCCAAGCTCTGATACCAATTGAAATACACCTAGAGGGGGGGTGAATAGGTGTAATTGCTAATCTAATGCTCTTTTTAAATTTTACTTAAGTGAGTGATGCAACGATCTCTCAAAACACGACTAAGAGCCGAATACCCCTTGCGAGGTTCTGAACTCCTTCCTCCCAATTCCCCTTAAATGGGTTAGAGGTGCGCAATGCAACCGTGTTGTATTGAAGTGTGATCGAACAATTCCAAGTATGAAATGCGATGATGAAATGCACACAAGTAATATAGCAAGAAAAGTAAACAAGTAAGGATTGCACAAATAAAATGTTAGTTCTCAAGCAATAAGTAGAAAGCAAGTAAAGCAAGAGAGAATTAGGCAAGATGACACAAAAGCAATCGCAAACAAAGTGATTTGTTTCGAGGTTCGAGCCCGTAGCTCTAGTCCCCGCCTTCACCTCCGTGAAGGGTTTCCACTATCCCCTTAGGATCCCGTACAAGTTAGGCCTCCAAAGACCTCAAGCCCGTAGCTTCACCTTACAAAGAAATTCCCCTTAGGAACTTGTCTCCACAAGAACAAAGGATTACAAATTTGTGATCTCAACTAGACCACAACACTCTTTCTCTTTTACAAACACTCTCACACTTTTACAACTTCACCTATAGAAAGAATATGAATTTTTGGCTCTATGAAGTGTGGTGAGAAAAGCTTCAGTTGTAGAGTGATATTAGAGATCAAACAACAACTGAAAAACCAATTTTGAAAGAATGGAAATGAAAGCTTTAAACTATTTTTCTCTTTCTCTTGAAAACTATGAAAACTTGTATTTTTCTTGGTGTCAAACTAAGGCCTATTTCCCCCTATTTATAGGGAGAGAATAGGTTAAAAACTCTGATTTTTCCAGCTAATATCACCTGCAAAAGCACCCCAACAACCCTCTAAAAAGTCTGTTAAAACAGAAAATAAAACAGTTTTTCAGAACAGCCCAAAGAGGAAAGAGCCGTTGGAGGTGTTGCAGGCCTACCGGTCGACTGCCGGTCGACCGGGACCCTGCTGGCAAAAGAGCCGTTATGGCTCCGGTCGACTGCCGGTCGACCGATCTCAAGAAAGGAAACACAGTTTCCTTCTACCGGTCGACCGACCCAGTCGACCGGAAAGATACAGAGAGCAAACATCTTTTTACCGGTCGACTGATATGTAGGTCGGTCGACCGACAGACATGCACAGCCTGTGCACGTCTGGACACAGCAGCCGGTCGACTGGGCCGGTCGACCGGTCTGCCTGGAAAACTGTTTTTCTGGGCAGATTTTAAGATAGAAAATTTTGTATAAAATCTTTAAAAATCTGAAGCTAAGTTTTATGCTGAAAATAGTTTATATACATGTATTTAAACAAGTTTTTGAAGATGTAAAGCTTTGGGTACATGTATGTATAAACTAAGGCATAAACCTAGAAATAAATATTTTGAAAAACATAGAAACATTCAAAACAAGTGTGTGTGCAAATCCTAGAGCCAAATTTCACATATTCTATCTTTACAAAACTAAACTTACAAACTACAATGGTCTTCAAGACTTCAACTTGAGCTATCTTCTCTTGATCTTCAATATTGCACTTAGAGCCCAATTTGACTTGTCTTGAGTCCAAAGCTTGTATTTGAGTCCAAAAACTTTGTATATGAGTGAGAGTACTTCTAGTATGATAATAAACCTGAAACACACTTAAACAACAAATAATATTAGTACCAATAACTAATATGTTTTGTAATCATCAAAATACACTAAACATGGGTTGATTGTAACCTTGGGCCAACAAAAAAATCTTAGAGAAAAACTCTCACAAATGGGGTATTTATAGGCAAATCTGGAAACTAGCCGTTGGCAGCAGATTTTGCCAAAATAACCCTGCCGGTCGACCGGTCCGGTCGACCGCCCAACGGTCAATTTTTTCCCGTTGGCAGCTACCGGTCGACCGCCCCGGTCGACCAAAACAAACAAAGAGCTCTGCTCTCAGACCCGGTCGACCCGGACGGTTGACCGTCTCAAGTCTGCCAAACGTGCACAATTTTGTGCACGTCGGTCGACCGACTTCAGCCAAGTCGACTTGGTCAGAAGACTAGTCAACTGGTGAAGCCTAGAATAGAAAACTGGGTTAAAAACATGTTTAAAAATTCTTTTATCTTTTCTAAAAATCACCAAAAATAGTTTTATCATTTTGCATTGATATATAAACATGTGGTAAAAAGTTTAGCTCAAATATCAATCAATATGAACTTATTTTTTGTGTCTTATCATTTTTGCCAAAAACCGAAAACTGTATTTTCTAAAAACTTGGATTTTGAATAGAAAATACGTTTTGTCCAAAACTCTTCCAAATACAAAAACATGATATTTAAACAACATTTAGGCATGATGTATATGGATATAATCCAATATACATGAAACATATATATATCATAGTTTTTGTCATTAATTCCAAAATATGTTTTGTCAAAAATACCAAAACATAAAACACATGAATAAGTGAGTCAAAACTAAGTTTGTCTAGGAAATTAAAGCATGCATGTATATAGAACAAATCATATATACATTAAACCATGTAAACTTGTTTTGATCTATCTATTCATGAAAACCAAGATCGGTTAAACCTAAAACCGAAAAATCAAAAACCAATATTCAAAACATGAAACGTGTGTGTTGTGAACTTGAGCATATCATACTATTCTAATCTTCACAAATTTTAGATCTAAACATAAAACTAAGCTATGCTACCGATGTCTTCTTGTAAAGCGCAATCTCCAAGCCGACTCGATCCAAAACTCTTTGATCCACCGAGCAAGTGCTATATATGATCTTTGACGCTCGGGCTCTTGAATCAACATGTGAAAGATGTGTGAAAGCTTTCACCAACTAATAACTTGATTAAAGATCTGAAACTAAATAACACAAGATTATTAGTACACATAACTACATGAGTTAATCATCATCAAAACTAGAGTGGAAGGCCTTTGGGCCAACAATCTCCCCCTTTTTGATGATGACAAAACTCATGGAGTTATATATGCATGGATTAAAGTTAAGCTTCAAAGAAGCTCCCCTAACTCATGCATAACCAAATAAACATAATGAATATGTAATGAAGGCTCTTAAATATGAAACATGAAACATGCATATCTATGCATAAACAATAAAGGGTTTTAGATACCAATGAAATGTTTAAAACAAACATGCTCTAGATACCAATACCAATGAAATGTTTAAAACAAAACACCAATTCCAATGAAATGAAATGTTTAAAACAAAACATGCTCTAGATACCAATTACACTCTTGATACCAATTACAAAACATCCAATTACAAAACATGCTTTAGATACCAATTAAAATTAAACTAAATTAAACTTAATATATGCAAAACAAAAACATGCATATATAAACCCAAATTCTTCTCCCCCTTTTTGTCAATCATCAACAAAGGGGTAAAAATCAAAACAAAACAAAATCTTCTCTCTCTCTCTTTTTTTAATACAAGGAATCAATCTTTAATAAGGGGTAAAAGCAAAACTAAATCAATAAATTTTTCTCCCCTTTTTTTTGTCTAAAACAAAAACAAAGCCAAATAAGGGTGACAATCAATTAAGGTACCAATTAAAAATATGTCAAAGAATAGCATCTTGATACCAATTGAAAGGAACAGACAAAAAATATTGATACCAATTTTAAGCAAAAACACATGAAACATCTTGATATCAATTGAAATTAAACATAATAAATTTTGAAAGTCTAAACAAAATTTTGATACCAATTGTAAATAATTTTCATATTAAACATATGATACCAATTTGAAATTTTAATCATAAAGTAAGGGAGTGGGAAACAAATACCAATTGAAAAATCACCAATTGAAAGACAAAATTAAATTTTCTCCCCCTTTATGAAATACCAACTAAAATGATGCATGGGTTTGATATAAATTTAAAAGTAATCAATTGAAACAAAATTGAAGCTCAAGCACTAGCATAAACAAGATTTTGTGCTTAAAGATATAGGGATAATAAGCACAAATAAAACATATATATGTATGAAAAATAGATACCAATAGAAATTGATATTCTTGGAATGAAGCATACATACACACAAACACATATGAGTATACAAGAAATGTCAAGATTGATACCAATTGAAAGAATTCAATGATACCAATTAAAATAACAATAATATCAAATGTATATCTCATATCACTACCTCCCAATCATGGTTCAAGTTTTAAATGATTTTCATTATAAAGCATGCATGAACATGATCTCCCATCCATCCTCCCATCGAGGGTAGGGGTTTTCAAAAATAGGTTTGAAAATAAGCTTTGTTTGAAAATCTCTACGATAGTGAAGAATACGAACTAGTTATAAGAAAAACTTTTAAAACTAGTACGAAATCCTTCAAGTAAGGAATAAAACAAAGTTATTTTTCATGAAACACATGTAAATCACATGATCACTAAACACTCAAAGTCCATAACGCTCATTCAAATTCTCATTAAAACAAATCATGAGTAAACTAATAAAGTGAGTGTACAAGTATAATGTGACACATATCAACATGAAAATATTCAATTAAGCTCAAATGAAATTCCTTGAAAACATGAAAACTTGAAAAACTAGATTTTCATTACCAATAGAAATTCATCTAAGATGTGAAATCACCAATTAAAATCATCTTAAAAACATGAAATTCATTATAAGTGTGAAATCACCTAGAAAACATGAATTCATCCAAACGATTTAAACTTCAAGGCATATGTATGTCATGTACAAACTAAAGTATACATACATATCCTAAACATAATGAGTCCACAATAGTATGTGCATGAAGGCACGTGGCTCAAGTGTACATGTATAATCAATAGTTTGGATAAGATAGACATATACATGAAGTTAAACAAATAAACACGAAATCAAGAAAAAACTAGATTTTCACCAAAACTAATTTCATGTCAAGGTATATGTATGAATTGCCAACACAATAAGTGTACATACATATCCCTAAACACAATTGAGTCAATATATATAGATTTGCATGAAAGGCAAATGACTCAAGGGGTATACATGTATATCTTAAGGTTTGGCAAAATAAACATATACATGAAATGAAAACTCATACACATAAAACAAATCTAAAAATAGGAATACAAGTTTAAAATGCATGAATCATCAAACTAGGCTATACTAGCACATTTAATGGGTACAAATAAGCATCCAAGCACAAACATATATAAAGATTTATTTGTTTCCCACTACATGTGCAAGTATAAATTCTAGTCTTAATGAAAACTAACATCTAAACAAGTAATCAAATCATTAAGTACAAAACGGGATATAAATCAACATGAAAGACATGAAAATGATCATGAAGAACATCCACATGCTATTAGAATCAAGAAATACATAATAGCCTATAAACATCAAGACATGTGGCAAAATTAGAAATCATACAACACATCACCATTGTTAAGCTATTACAACACAAGTTATTTATCAAAACATGAATCATTAAAACAAAAAGTCATGGTCAACCATATGATTAGCATGACAAAGATATGTGCATTAAACCTATGATTAACATGATAGCTAAGACATAAAGAGAACACAAAATATGGGTCCATACTAAACATGGGTGTCTCAACAACTAATCATGTAAAGCATAAGTCTAAAAACATGGCAAATATCATACTTATCATGAAACAATGAAACATGATTCAACAAGAACAAAAATCATAAACATTCACATGATCATTATGTATATGCATGTGCATTAGATCTAGGGCATACATGTTAGTTTAAACAAGGTGAGAACACTAAATATAGATCCATATGAAACATGGGTGCTCAAGTAACTAAACATGTATAACACTAATCTAATCAACATGACATAAACATAATGAACAATAAAACATGGCATGCTATAAATAGATGAACATGAAAAGCATGCAAATAAAAATGGGAGTTAGAGAATGGTACCAAAACCGATGAAGGTGCATCTCTAATTCTTCAAACCACGGTGGTCCTCCCACCAAATCTCCTTGAGAGTGAATTATCCAAATGGTTCTCTTTTAAGCTTAGAATGCATCCACCTCAAGGCACCAATACTTTCACGTGATGCGAGAGCTCCCACCTACATCAAAAAACATAGAGGTGGTCTTTGGTACCCTTTTCTTTTGGGTCCATAGGGGTTAGTTTCTTTTCTCACCCAAACAAAATTAGTTGCTAAATTTCCATGATAAACACGATCATAACAAAATCTAGCAAGGTGACCTTTTCGGCCACAATGTGTACATGTGTACACATGAGCATACGTGTAATGGTGGTGACCGTGGGAAGCATGTGTATGCCGTGTAGAGTGTGCATGCAAAGATGGACCTTGTTTCTTGCGAACCAAGGTTTCCAAACGTGAATGATTCAATGTGCATTGGCTCAAAGTGGAGCCCAAACATTCAACACTTTTTTTCAAAACATTTATATCATTTTCAATAGAGGAAGATAAAGTGGAGCATGCAATAAGTGTGCTATAAGAAGAAGCTATACTAGCATGGCACACATGAGAATCAATTTCAATTTTCAAAGATTCATTTTTCTTTAAAACCAAATCCAATTCTTTTGTAATTGAATCAATTTTATTTTTCAAAACAAGGTTATCTTTTAAAACAAAATCCAATTTAGAAGATAAAACCTCATTGTTTTTCACAACATTATTACAATCATTTTTGTTTTTTAAAATCTCAATCTCATCAAGGGCAAGGTCTAGTTGAGATCTTAGTGAGTCACGTTCACTAGTGATCTCTTCCTTCTCTTGCAAAACCAATTCAAAATTAGAACACAATCCTTTAATTCATTTTTCAAAACAAGGTTGTCCTCTTTCAAAAGATTGTGTTTTTCCAATAAATTTTCAAGCTTTTGAGCAAGTTCCAAATTTAAAGTTTGAACTTCAAAACAACCATGGTAATAGGAACTAGAGCTATCATCTAATTGAGTGTCCGATTGTACCTCAAGGGAGTTTTTCCCTTGGACCATGAAGCAATGCTCTTCGGACTTTTCTCTCTTAGATCTCCTCATCTTGTTGATAATCCTTGGAAGCTCGGGAGACGTCAATAAGCTCCAAACTGCAAAAGTCGAGTCATATCGGTCAAACACCAGTAAAAGATGTTCACTAAGAGATGCTCTAAGTGCTCTAAGTGCTAATGCATTAGCCTTTTTATGCTTGCTACTATTAGGGAATGATTCCATAGTGGAGGCTTGATAAACTAGATGTCCTAGTCTTTTCAAATGGTTACTCATATTGGCCTTCCAAACATCAAGTCTATTATGGTCAAACATAGGAGGGCTATCCATGAGTGCAAACTAAATGAGTGCAAATGAACAATGCAAATGAAGATTAGCAAACCAAGATCTCACTCCTAGGTGGTTAAACCTAAATATCAGGAGCGTTGGCTCTGATACCATTGAAAGATCACCTAGAGGGGGGGTGAATAGGTGATTATGCTAATCTAATGAACTCAATGCGGAATTTAAAAACTTAATGCAATACACTCAAGTGCAATCAATAAATGATGCACACACAACCAAGCCAAGCAATTATGAATGCACAATATGAATATATGCAAGGCACAAAGTAAAGAGAGAGATAGAGAGAGTCAATGGATCAAGCGCAAACAACAAGATATGTTACGAGGTTCGAGCACCCAGCTTTACATCCCCGCCTTCGACACACGAAGGATTTCTAATCCACTAGCAAGTCCACAAAGAACTCTCACAAGGAGTACCCAACTCCTCTCTTTACAACCACAACCTCCTCCTTGAGGCAAGCTCCAATCCAACTAAACAATCACCTCACAACCCGAGGGATTAGCACAAAGCTAAGCAAGGATCACCTCACAACTTGAGGGATACAAACCACTTGCACAAACAACCTCCTCCACCCAAGAGGGAAAAGCACAAAGCAAAGTAAATGGAGGGTTGACAACTTAGTGGTCCAACAAGCAACCACAAACAATTTCTTTCTCCCCACACAAGATCCTATAGAAGAGATAGTAGATTTTAGCTCAAGTATGGAGAAAACCAATGGAATGGAAATCAAAATCACAAAGAAAATCCTTGAGAAAAACTGAAACAAAGATATAGAAGATGAATCAAAATCTTTTTTCCCAAAAACCCTTTTCTTTAGTTTTCCAAACCCTAACAAAAACTCCAAATAGATTGTTCAATTTGAGTTCAAAAACTTCTTTTGATTGCTGTGAAAACACCAGAGAGTAGGGAAAAATTCGCACAAAAAATATTAGAGAAAAACTCTCACAAATGGGGTATTTATAGGCAAATCTGGAAACTAGCCGTTGGCAGCAGATTTTGCCAAAAGAACCCTGCCGGTCGACCGGTCCGGTCGACCGCCCAACGGTCAATTTTTGCCCGTTGGCAGCTACCGGTTGACCGCCCCGGTCGACCCAAACAAACAGAGAGCTCTGCTCTTAGACCCGGTCGACCCGGACGGTCGACCGTCTCAAGTCTGCCAAATGTGCACAATTTTGTGCACGTCAGTCGACCGACTTCAGCCAAGTCGACTTGGTCAGAAGACTAGTCGACTGGTGAAGCCTGGAACAGAAAACTGGGTTAAAAACATGTTTAAAAATTCTTTTATCTTTTCTAAAATCACCAAAATAGTTTTATCATTTTGCATTGATATATAAACATGTGGTAAAAAGTTTAGCTCAAATATCAATCAATATGAACTTATTTTTGTGCCTTATCATTTTTGCCAAAAACCGAAAACTGTATTTTCTAAAAACTTGGATTTTGAATAGAAAATACGTTTTGTCCAAAACTCTTCCAAATACAAAATATGATATTTAAACAACATTTAGGCATGATGTATATGGATATAATCCAATATATATGAAACATATATATATCATAGTTTTTGTCATTAATTTCAAAATATGTTTTGTCAAAAAACCAAAACATAAAACACATGAATAAGTGAGTCAAAACTAAGTTTGTCTAGGAAATTAAAGCAAGCATGTATATAGAACAAATCATATATACATTAAACCATGTAAACTTGTTTTGATCTATCTATTCATGAAAACCAAGATCGGTTAAACCTAAAACCGAAAAACCAAAAACCAATATTCAAAACATGAAACGTGTGTGTTGTGAACTTGAGCATATCATACTATTCTAATCTTTACAAATTTTGGATCTAAACACAAAACTAAGCTATGGTGCCGATGTCTTCTTGTAGAGCGCAATCTCCAAGCCGACTCGATCCAAAACTCTTTGATCCACCGAGCAAGTGCTATATATGATCTTTGACGCTCGGGCTCTTGAATCAATATGTGAAAGATGTGTGGAAGCTTTCACCAACTAATAACTTGATTAAAGATCTGAAACTAAATAACACAAGATTATTAGTACACATAACTACATAAGTTAATCATTATCAAAACTAGAGTGGAAGGCCTTTGGGCCAACAGATATATCATCACGGAGTCATATTGATCTACACCTTGGTCCAACAATGAAATGTGATTTTGTAGAATGGATGATTGGGCTCAACAATGAAAGAAATAGAAATCAAAATTGACTCAGGAATAAAACTCAAATTACGTTTAGGTTCGAGAGTCGGAGTTGGTTCATGAGTTTGGTCCAAATCGTAGAATTCAAGTTCACATTCATTTTCCAACAATGGAGTATGACTATCCAACATAGGTGTTCATGTTCAAGCACCATAGGGATAGGATTCAGTGTTAGCTTCGAAATTGGGTCCAAATCGGATAAGAATACCGGAGTCAGTATAGATTCAAAAAGTGGAACTGAACCACAATATTGGAAATCGGTGTCATATTCATGTTCAAGTTCAATCTCATTGAAATGAAAACTTGCCAATTTGTCAATGAGTTGATATTGGTCAAGTTCAAAATTATGTGGTAAAATTGAATCTTGGCTAAATCTCCAAGATATCATGATTCTTCATCAATATGGTTAGGAGAATTAGGAATGATCAAAAATGTGTTGGCAGAGTTTTCTTATCCTATCATTAATTGTGTTGACCAAATATGACTCACTTTTGCTTCTAATTTATTGAGAGATTGGAGACAATTCGTTTGGGATTGAATGATATCATTTTGGGACTGAATCATGAATTCCATACTCTTTTCTAAGTCAACATGTTCTTCTTATTGTGGTTGGACTTGGAAATTAGAATAAGAATCTTGAATTTGGGAATTGTTTGGGAGAATTGAATCCACTATGATTTGTACTTGTCATGTGGACTCAAAGAAGGCTTCAAAAGTCTTTTCTAAAGAAGATTTTTCTTCTATAAGTTCATCTTGGTATGGAGTGTATGAAGTTTTTGTTTGTAAGGATGTTGATCGTAAGACTCGGAGGAGTTGTATCCCCACTGACCCAGTGAAGAGTGATGATGATTATCCCATTCTTATTCACAATTCAGATAAGACCAATCTGGCATACTTGGTTGGTTAGAGTTAAAGTATGTAATGTCGGGTTGGTAATATCTGAATTGAAAGAGGTTGGGGTGAAATATGGATTTGAGTTATAATCAGAATAATTATAATTATAATCTATTTTCACAAGAACAAATAAAAACAAACAAATAAGAAAAAATCTAACCTATATTAGGGTAGAGCTTAGACCCAAACGACTCCTAACTGCTGATTATCCATAGGAGGTATATTGTAGAACTTGACCACACGTTAATCTACTAGGTAGGGGCAAGATTGGTGGAAGGTATCCGTGCCTAAACAACATGCCTAATTATGCCAATCTACCAACCATTGGGGTTTCCCCTCTCAATCCCCAACCTTAAATACCAATTTGGCAAGAGTCAACTTCTAACAACTTCCCCTTAGGTCAATCCCTATTTGAGTTCGAGATGTTCCTAGGGCCAATATCTACTCAATTTTAGGTTAGGATAGGTTAGTGAGTGAGGAGATGGTTTTTGGGCTAAGAAAGGGTAATGACTTCCCCACTTTTCTTATTTAAGGACATGCCCTTAGATCGTTTGCGTGCTTGTGTGCAAGTATGTAGCAAAAAAAACACCCAAGCAATATAACATACAAGTATGTTTCCTAAGCTATATGCAATGCAGACGTACCTTTTTCTCCAGCACTCTTCAACAGTAATGTAAAGAAACGAAATAGACAGATGCCCTAAGATGCAAGAGTTTAAGCATTTTTTAGTATTTACAAAGCAACAAGTTGTTGTTGATTAGAAACATGTACAAAGTGAGTTAAACAAATAAACTAATAGCTATAGAGAGTTAAATCTCTGAAAATCAAGCAATCTGTAAGAAATTATAGTTAGTAGTTGACCACAGTTGTAGGCTCTGATGCTCTGCCTTCTTGGGTAGATGACAGAGTAGCAATATGTCCATTGTAGCTCCTAGTTTTCTGTGATTAAGCCTCTGTACATCAAAACAAAGAAGAAAAAGAGTTAAATTGTTAAAGTAATCAAAAAGAAAAGAAAACTTACTGTCTCTCCCCGGCAACGATGTCAAAATTATTAATCGAGCCAAATCTACACACAGAAAAATACAGACTTTTAGAATAGTACTTGGTCCTCAATTCTACCATGTAGCCTAGAGCTAACGGGTCGTGATCCTCGGGGAGGGACAGCGATGAAAGAGTTATGTAAGTTTTTCTTTTAATTTATCAAAACTAATTAATATTTATCTTCTCAGTTTATAAAAAGAAAATAAAAGTGTTAAGTTAAGTTAAGATGAATGTGATAGAAGAAGAGGAGGTGGTGGTGGTGTTGGCCCAAAAGCCCATCACTCTAGTTTTGATGATGATTAACTCATGTAGTTATAGTACAAATGATCTTTTGTTTATATAGTTTCAGATTTACTATCAAGATCTTAATAGGAGCTTAGCTTCAACAAAGGAGTTTTGGAGTTAACACATGTAGATTAAGGGCTCACGAGTTAAGATTGTATCTAGCACTCGGATTGAGTCAAGCTCATTTGGATCGTGTATAGATCGAGTCGGATTGGAGAAGGAGTTCTACAAGAAGACTTCAGTTTGTATTTAGTTTAGTTATATTTAGATCTTGTGTAAAGATAGACTAGTGTTGATATGCTCAAAAATATACACACACGAAAATACACGTTTTCAAAAGTATGGTTCTGGTTTTGATACTTGTTCTACATTTTTCTAAAATATTTTTTTATCAATGTTTAGAACTCATATCTTATGGCTATGCATGTTTTCTATCTCTCAAAATCCAAAGAAAAATATTTAAAAATTTTCTGTTTCTTTAAAAGAGCTTAGAATCTATTTTTGGCCTTGGTCGGTTGACCGGGCGATTAGCTTTGCCTATTACAGGCCAGAACGGTCAACCGCACGGTCGACCAGACTTCTAGAAATTGGTATGTGCACGTTGTGCACGTTTCCGGATGACCGGGCGGTCGACCGGTCCCCTCTTGCGGCCGACTGGGCGGTCGACTGACTGTAACCAGTTTTGTCTCTATTTGTCACAGTCGACCGACCGATCGACTGAGGGCTAACGGTCGGATTTTTTGAATCTGCAGGTCGACTGCCAGCCTGCCAGATTGATAGTAACGGCTAATTCTCTAAGCTGATTTTTAAAACATGTTTAATTTCAAAATGAGGAGAGTTGAATATTAGGGTCAATTTCTTCCTTTTTATCCTGGTAAAACTATACTACGTTCGCTCTTCTAAAAACTTATATATAGGGTCATTAGGATGGATTAAACCACAACAACAATTCCATTGAAAATCAAAGTTTGGGTCTCAAGAGAAAAAGTTTTTTAGTACCATCTTGCCCATTTTCTAAAGAGTTTCAAAAGAGTTTTTTGTGTCTCAAATCTCTATCTTTTATTTTGTTTTCAAGGTTGAAAAATTCAAAGAAAAATAGTCTTTGGGAAATTAGTTTTGATCTCTATTTTCATATCTATCTAGTACTTTTCAAGTGTTTTTCTTTCCAAACACTTTGTTTTCTCACACTTGAGCTATCATATCTAATCTTATCTATAGGATCTTATTTTTATAAGGAATATTATTTGTGGTCTATTGTGATCACCAAGTGTTGTTTGTGGTCTATTATAATCACCAAGTGTTGTAATCTCTTCTTTGCTTTGGCTTTGTGCCTATCCCTCTTGTATAGAGGTGGTTAGAGTTTTGCTTTAGATTTGTGGCTTATCCCTCATGTGTGAGGTGATTGTGTTTTGGCTTAGTGATTTATCCCTCTTGTGTAGAGGTGATTGTTGTTTGGCTTTGTGCCCATCCCTCTTGTGTAGAGGAGATTAAGTTTTGGCTTTGTGACTGGCCTATTGAGTAGAGGTGGTTGTGTTGGAGAGAGGAGTTTTACACTCCAAGTTTGTAATTGTAAATTCCTCGGTGGAGGTTCCCTTTGTGGGAGGTTCTGTGTGGACATAGTGAAAATCCTTTTGTATGGAGGCGGGGACATAGAACAGTGGCTTGTTCGGAAGGATTAATTGCATTGAGAAAGGGTTTAGAGTAAACCGTTGATGTCCGTGTACCGATGATCAAGAACTTCAAATGTATATGCAGGTTTACTTTGCTCCTTTCGAATCACCGTTCGTAACATAAGCTAGGACGGGTCGTATCCGCAGGGAGGGTTAGCAATAGAAGCATTCAAGGTCTTTATATTGAAATCTTCGAGAAGAAAAGCGAAGGTTCTGTAGGCTGTCCAAAAGTTACTGGAGGACAAGCCATTGAAAAGCAAAGTTTCAAGCTCTAGACGCGAGGGACTATCACCCGCGTCTCAGCATCAAGGCGCGTTGGCTTGACACCCGCGTCTCAGCGTCAAGGCGCGTTGGCTCGACACCCGCGTCTCAGCATCAAGGCGCGTTGGCTATCACCCGCGTCTCAGCATCAAGGCGCGTTGGCCCGACACCCGCGTCTCAGCATCAAGGCGCGTTGGCCCGACACCCGCGTCTCAGCATCAAGGCGCGTTGGCTCGACACCCGCGTCAGCATCAAGGCGAGGGGCTATCACCCGCGTCTCAGCATCAAGGCGTGTTGGCTCGTCACCCGCGTCTCAGCATCAAGGCGCGTCGGCCTGACACCCGCGTCTCAGCCTCAAGACGCAAAGGTCTAAAACCCGCGTCTCAGTTATAACCGCCTTGGTTAAGGGACCAATCAGTGCCCACACGTAAGGAAAATCAGCCCCCATCGTGGCATGTCTTTAGCAGGCACGTGGGTTAGTTACCGCCCATGTAGCGGGAAAGTTGGCCCTCATTGTGGAGCGTTTTCAGGGGCACGTTCACCCCTAGGACCTCTATAAATAGCCTCGTTTACTATGAGGTCGAGGCAATAGGCAATAGGCAATCGGCAATCGGCAATCGGCGATCGGCAATCGGCAATCGGCGATCAGAAGGAGGAGATCAGAGAGAGAAGAAGCAGATCAACTCTTCAGTAAGTTCGCTGCGTACGAGCTAGCTTTCGCCTACCTTCTCTTTTAGAGTTTTGGTAGACAGAGCTGTGTCACTCTTTCTACCAGCCGAAGAGGAGATCCCTGAAGGACAGTCATCTGGTCAACGGAGAACAAGATTCACTCTCCACCGCCACACGAAGAACCCAGCCTTAAACAAAGGGGGAATTCAAGATTCAATATTCTCCCTCCCTTGTAACCGGAAGGAACAGTTTTTGTTGTAATCCTTTTCATTTGATTCAAGGAAAACTTTTACAGCAATTCACTGTCTCCCTCTTTCCCGGGTCATACAAGAGATGACGACTCCGCTGGGGAATACGTTTGTCACTGAGGAGCAAATAGTGGCGCAAGATGACGTCCACTATAAGGGGAAGATGGTCGAATCGCTCGTTGTCGAGTTCGACCAGGCGAAGTACGAAGAGTTTCTCTCTTCCGGCTCCAAGAGCCCAAAGACCCGCGTCTGCCGCCGGGTCTCGACGGGGAATGGCCTCGAGGCCCAATCTGTGGCTTTCTCGAGCTCCCCTGCTGCCGACTGTGCCAAGCAAGGTACCCGCGCCAACGCCTCTCAGAAGGCCCGCGTGGTCCCAGGCACATCTGCCTTTGCGACCAACCGCGTCGCACAGAACACCCGCGTCAGCGTCTCTCAGGAGACCCGCGTGGTCAAAATCCCTGGTGTCCAGCATCAGGATGTCGTTGGTCTCTCTCCACCTCCTCGACGCAATCGATACGCTGAGCGTCGACAGAGGAGACGTGCGCGTCAGCTGCAAGTTGGAACCGTTGGTTGTCCAACTGAGGCTGGACGCGACGTACAATCTCGCGCCTTGCCCGCGCCGCGTCCAGTACGTGAAGTCCGCGTTTGGCGCCCCAAACGCGAGATTCCTTCAGTCAGGTCCTCTGAGGACTAACTCAACAAACGCCAAAATGAGACCTCTGCGCCTCGTCAAGCGCAAGAGGCACAAGCCCATAGGCGTGGGGCTCAACAGCCCATCCTCTCTCAAGTGTCTCTGCCCCGACACACCAAATAGCAACGCGACAGGCGCGTTTTGTCTCAACAGAGACGCCAGACGCGCGCTGAACAGCTGCGGCGTAAGAACCGCGTCTCTGATGCCTGCGTCCAGGCTGTACAGCACATGGATGCCTCCCGTCTTCGACGTTGCGAGGCTAATCTTTTCAATCCCCCTCCCATGGATTTGAGGGATTATCTGACGAAGAAAAGAAGTGCCAATCAGGCCACTTCGTCGTGTTGCTGCCAACGGCTCATCCATATGCTCTCTGAGTGCCGTTGCGGATCAGGCGTACACCAGCAGTCTTTAGTCAGACAGCTGACCCTGATTCCTCCGTCAGCTAAAAGAAGACGAGTATCTATGGGTTCAATGCCAACCAGACCCGTCCGATGGGAAGATCAAGCTCAGGTGTCAGATTGGAAGTCTCAAGTCGGAAGTGACATGCTACATCATCGACGCCGACACTCCTACAATCTATTGCTGGGACGACCGTGGATTCACCGCAACTCCATTGTTCCCTCCACTCTCCACCAAGTCATGAAGTACATTGACGGGAGTGGAAATGTGCAGACGTTGATCACCGAAAGGCATCCGTTCAAAGGGGTCGAGAATTATTTCACCGACTCTTTGTTGTACCAAGATCCGGTGGAGACGGATGAAGCCCCACAACCAGAGGAGCCAGACTCTGGTAATGAGGCTGACACTGAGCCTGAGAAGGAAGAGTGCCTGTGGGAATTAGAACCACTTGTAACGGGCACTAATAAGCTCGATGTCGATAATACCACCGATGATGTAGGCGGTTGGTATATTAACGAAGATTTAGATTTTGCGTATTTTTCTGTGTGTGCTTCTGATTCAATACCGTCAGATACTAGCACTGATATAGATGACGATCTCTGGTCGGCAATGGGTGCCTTAACATCATTGCATGTACCAGTGAAATCGTCCTTCGAGACATACCAAGACAATGGTAATGCGCAAGAATCTATATTTATGGTTCCAGCAAGACGGAAAGGCCAAAAACCAATTCTTTTTGGGCGAATCTCGTCTGAACCAACGCCCCGCGACGAATCGGAAGGCGAGGAAGAATCCCCTCAGTTCGGTCATTACGAACCAAAAGCGCTCAAAATAATGAGATCCATGGGGTACGACCTGACCAGCAAACCCGGGTTGAACTTCGGCAAAGGAAGGAGGACGTTGCTTCAATCCTTTGTGCCGAAAGGGAAAGCCCCTGATTATTATCATCGGACACGCCGGGGGTTGGGCTATGTATCAACTCCGGTCCCATCAGCCTCCGATTCTCAAGAATCGTCGAGCAACGATTACTCTTCAGACACATCATCTTGGGAGTCAGGTGTCAGTGTCGGCAACATCTTCAAGGAACTTTCAGTGAACATGGTTTCGACAAGCCACCTGGAAGATGGAAATGAAGAAATGATCCAATCCGATACAGATCCTTAGATCAAACATTTAAATGCTCTTTGGGATACCCGCTTTGAACAGCGCGAGCCACCCACGGAAGACAAGGTTGTTCAGATCAACCTAGGAGATGAGGCTAACCCTAAGCCCATCTTCATAAGTGACGGCCTGTCACCTTCGGAGAAGAAAGATCTAATATCTCTTGTACAAGAGTATATAGACGTCTTCGCCTGGAATTACGAGGACATGCCTGGACTTGATCCTCAAGTGGCTATGCACCGCCTCAACATCAATCCGGACGCAAAACCTGTCAAACAACAGCAGCGACGGTTCCGTCTAGAGATAATGGAGGCAATTCAATCAGAAGTCAGAAAACTTATTGATTCTGGCTTCATCAGGGAAGAACAACATCCCGACTGGGTAGCCAACATCGTCCCAGTTCCCAAGAAGAACGGGAAGATCCGGATCTGCATCGACTTCCGTGATCTAAACGAGGCTTGTCCCAAAGACGAATTCCCATTGCCAATCACAGATGTCATGATTGACAATACTTGTGGATTCGAACGAATGTCCTTCATGGATGGATTCTCAGGATACAATCAAATCAAAATGTATCCTGATGACGAAAAGCATACTTCCTTCAGGACACCTCTAGGGGTATATTGCTACACCGTCATGCCCTTCGGACTGAAAAATGCAGGGGCAACATACCAAAAGGCCATGAACGCCATTTTCCATCAGCAAATACGCAAAACGGTGGAATGTTATGTTGATGACATCGCGGTAAAAAGCCGCACTAAAGGTGATCACATAGCAGACCTGAAGGTGGTCTTCGACATCATACGGGCTCATCAATTGAAGATGAATCCCACAAAGTCCTTCCTGGGGGTGGCCAGTGGCAAATTCTTAGGATTTGTTGTAACATCCACCGGAATTCACTTGGACCTGGAAAAGGTTCGCGCTATCCAGGAGATGCAACCTCCGAGAAATCTCAAAGAACTCAGAGGATTGCAAGGACGATTGGCGTACATCCGCAGGTTCATCTCAAACCTTTCCGGAAGATGCCAACCTTTCGCTAAGCTGATGAAGAAGGGTGTCTCATTCACTTGGGATAACGCTTGCCAACAAGCGTTCGAGGCAATCAAGCAATACCTCACCCAACACCAGTCCTTGCAGCTCCAGTAGCCGGAAAGCCGTTTCTGGTGTACGTCCGGGCGATGGATCATTCTTTGGGAGCTCTACTAGCTCAGAATGACGATCAGGGACGTGAGCAAGCAATCTACTATCTAAGTAGAACAATGATCGGAGCCGAACATCGGTATAACCCGATCGAGAAGGATGTTTGGCACTAGTGTTCGCTATGCAGAAAATGCGACACTATCTGGTAGGCTAAACTATAAACGTCATATCAAAAGTCAACCCCCTAAGGTTACTTATGACTAAACCTTCATCGCTAAATGGCCGACTGGCAAAATGGGCCATATTGCTCTCCCAATATGAGATGCGCTTTTTACCACAAAAGGCCATTAAGGGACAAGCAGTCGCGGATTTTCTAGCTGAGCACCCAGATCTGAGGGCAGCCAAAGTCTACGAGAATCTCCCAGATGAGGTTGCTGAAGTCTGCCTGACTCAGACATCGTTCGAAAGTCAAGTATGGCAACTTTTCTTCGACGGTGCATCAAGAACAAGCCCGAAGGGACACGTAGTAGCGGGGGTAGGAGTAGTACTCGTATCCCCACAAATTATGTGATTCCCCGAGCTGTCTCATTAACTGAGCCTTGTTCCAACAATGTGGCGGAGTACAACGCTCTTTTGATTGGGATGCAATTCGCCGACGAGATTGGCGTTAAAAATCTCGAGGCATACGGCGACTCCAAGCTCATCGTCAGCCAAGTTCGCGGGGAGTACGAAGTCAGACATGAAGACTTAGTACCCTATTACAATGCGACTATCCGCATGGCCGAGGGGTTTACAAGCTTCTATATCGACCATGTGCCGCGCAGGCAAAATGCGCACGCAGATGCACTCGCATCCCTGGCTGCCTCCTTAGCTCTTCCAGCTGGAGCAATGGAGAAGATATTCGTCTACAGCCACGACCTGTATTGCCCGAGAAATGCTCTCGAGGATTATCAGGAGTCAACGGGAGGTCGTCACCGCGAAGAAGCACTTGAAGCATCAACCGGTCCAGAGCTTAAAGACTGGCGATTCCCCTATATTGACTACGTCTTATACGACATCCTGCCTGAAGACACCAAAGAGGCGGCTGCCATTCGAAGGAAAGCCCCGAAATTCTATTATAATGCGATTACGCGAACATTGTATCGTCGATCGCATGACGGGATCTTGCTCCGGTGCCTCTCACCAAAGGAGGCTCAAGAGGTATTGAAAGAAGCCCACGACGGCATGTGTGGAGCCCATCAACCTGGCCCAAAACTGGCACATCGACTCCAAAGATTGGGTTACTACTGGCCCAAGATGATAGCCGATGCCGTCACTTATGCCAAGAGATGTCACGCCTGCCAAGTGCACGGTGATTTCATCCATCAAGCACCAGGGTACCTCCACTCTACGGCCTCTACCTGGCCATTTGAAATGTGGGGCATGGACGTGGTTGGTCCTATCAGCCCACCATCATCAAAAGGACATCGGTTCATTTTGGCAATAACCGATTATTTCTCCAAATGGGCCGAAGCCATCCCTTTGAAGGAGGTCAAATCGTCGAACGTGATCAAGTTCGTGAAACACCACGTTATTTACCGTTTCAGTGTACCTCGACGAATTGTCCATGATAATGGACCCCAGTTCATTAGCCAGGCTTTTCAGAGATTCTGTGCCAAGTTCAGAATCCAGAGTGTGTCCTCAATGGCATACTATCCTGCCGCTAATGGCCTCGCAGAAGCTTTCAACAAGACTATTGGCAAGCTTCTCAAGAAGTTCGTCTCGAAAAGTCAACGAGACTGGGACGAAAAGTTGGGTGAATGCTTATGGGCTTACCGCACAACTGTACGAACCCCAACTAAAGCTACGCCATTTTCTTTAGTCTATGGGTGCGAAGCCGTGCTCCCACTAGAGATCCAAATTCTATCTCTACGCGTTGCCTTGACAGCGGAGATGACAACCGAGGAGAAGCATCGACAGCGACTCCAAGAACTGGAGGCCTTAGATGATAAGCGTCTGCAGGCCCAGCAACAAATCGAGCTCTACCAAGCTTGAATTACCAGAGCCTTCAATAAGAAAGTTAAAGTGCGAACTTTCAAGAAAGGCGATCTTTTCTTAGCCATCAGAAGACCCATGGTAATGACGCACAAGACAAAAGGAAAATTCCAACCCAAATGGGAAGGACCATTTGTAGTAGAGTCAGTCTACTCAAATGGGTCATATCGCCTCATAACCCCGAATGGCGATACACTCATGATGCCGATCAATGGCAGGTTCCTGAAAAAATATTATCCTTAGATGGTATTCTTCCACTGATCAAGTTAAAAATACACCTCTGATCAAAACAAGAAGAGCTTCTTCATTAATATCCGACGCCCCGACGGCTAAGGATAGAAGAAAATGTTGGCTTCTAAGTCCAACATAAGTCTTCGACAACTCATCATGCTGAGGGGAATAGCATGGCTAGCCCAACTCAAACGGTAGTTGGTAAAGGCACCTCAAACCCGTTGACAGCTGAGGATTTGCTAAAAATCCTAAGGGACACGTTCCCATTTGATCCGACGCCTCCGATGGCTAAGGATAGAAGAAAATGTTGGCTTCTAAGCCCAACATAAATCTTCGACAATTCATCATGCTGAGGGGAATAGCATGGCTAGCCCAATTCAAAACGGTAGTTGGTAAAGGCACCTCAAATCCGTTGACAGCTGAGGGTTTGCTAAAAATCCTAAGTGGACTTGGCTCCATTCTTTCCTCCAAAATCCCCTACCAATTCTCATCCACAGAATGGTAGGTCTACAAAATACAACCATTACTAAGTTAACACTATACCTCTGGTAATGGAAACTTTTCAATATTCCTTGTCGAGTACAAATTTTGCTTGTCAACTCTACACGGAGTATCAAATTTTCAAATTTGCCAAGTTAACACTACACCTCTGGCACTTCAAAATTTTCACTTGTCAATTCTCACCAATAGAATGACAGGTCCTCAAATTACTCTTATCATGAGTCAATCTTTGTCAAGTTAATATCACACCTCTGACAAATTACTGTTAAAGTTTAACACCACACCTCTAAACAGTAATCAAGTTTCTGCCAGGTTTAATATTACACCTCTGACAGTCACTTCTCTTCAGACTTCCACATCGAAGCTGAAATGGATGATGCTAAGTTAACACCACACCTCTAGCATCCAAGTCATTGCTAAGTTCAACAATACACCTATGGCCATGACTTTCCCTCGGACTTCCTTATGCAAGCCGAGATGACCAATGCTAAGTTCAACATTACACCTCTAGCATTAAGATATATATGCATATTGTTACATGCTTAGATGTAGATTGTCAAACTTGTATGTATACATATACAAATAGTGAACTACAATTGATTCTTAAATATTTGGACTTCATGCTCACTTGTATCCACTTATGTATTTGTATAGACTAGTTTTGATGATTCTCCTTTATACATGTTTTGCCAATTTTTATGATTTACTTCATGTATATGCATGTTTAATTCAAATCTAGTAAATATACATGTATACCCGTGAGTCTCTTGCTTTCATGCAAATACATTTAATAGACTCTTTTATTTTTGGGATATGTATGCATATTGTTAGATTTGTATAAATCATACATATACCATGAATATTGCTATTTTTATGAAAAATGATTTTGAGTTGATTTGTTTCGATGAAAATGATTCTATGTTAATCATATTTGATTTGAGCTTAAATGACTACTTTCATAAAGATACTATTTACATAACCTTTGAACACTCATCTTTTAAGAAAATAGATAATGCTGAGCTTTATAGACTATGAGTAGTTGAACTTTTATGTACTTAGTACTATTTATGAAAAACATATGACTTTTTATTATGAAGGATCTTTAACTAGTTTGTCAAAAATCCATTTAAACTAGTTATCTATTCTTCTATTGATGCACATGATTCTATTTTCTATGAATAAATTCTTTTATGTTCTCAAGATTTGAATGCCTCATGTATTGAATATTAGTTTAAATGTTAAGTTCTATCAACACTAGGATTTATACTTGCACATATTGTGGTTACAAATAAATCTATTTATATGTGTGCTTAAATGCCTATTTGAACCCATTAGATGTGCTTGTATTGCTTAGTTTTGATGATCATTACATTTTCAACTTATATTCCCATTTTGGATGTGATTTGTGATCATGTGTTTTCATTTCATGTATATGTTTATTTTGTCAAAACATTAAGATATACATGGATACCTCTTGAGTCATTTGCCTTTAATGCAAATCTATTTATATAGACTCAATTGTGTTTAAGAGATATGTATGTATACTTATTGCATTGACTAAACATACATATGCTATGAAATACAATTTTGTTGATTTCATGTATTAAAATTTGTGATGATTTTCATGTATTCAAAATTATGATATTTAAAGGAATATTGAGCTTCATTGTCATTTTCATGATGTCATGTTTCACATAACATTAGTACACTCACCTCTTTTGAAAATTTTATATGGACTTTATGGATTAGAGTGTTTTAGTGCCTTGTGATTTATGCATATTTCATAAAAACTTTTAATGTATTCCTTGTTGAAGGATTCCTTACTAGTTGTTAAAACACCTTCATTTAACTAGTTTGAATTCTTCATATGGTAGATTATATGATGTATACACTTATGCTTAATTTTCAATTGGTATCATTGGTTATTTCAATTGGTATCAATTTACTCTAGTTGTATATATTCATATTTTGCTTTCATATGTATGTATCTATTTCAATTGGTATACTCTTTTCATACATATATATGATTGTTGTGTGCTTGTATTAAATGGATTTATATTTTAAAGCACAAAGATTGTTGATGCTAAGCTTAAATTAGATTTCAAATTGGTATTTCATAATAAGCTTGTGCATTGTATTTAAAAATTGGTATCAATATTTCAAATTTGATTTGTTGAAAGAATTCAAAATTTATTTCAATTGATTCAAAATTCATTTTATAAGAAAACTTTAAAATTTTTGATTTATATTGCCTATATGCAAGGAGAGCTTAACATCTATTCTACATATAGATTCATGTTGAGTGTATTGTGTATGAGGAGCTTAACATCTCTTCTTTATATAATATACGTGTGTAGGGGGAGCTTCACATCTCCTCTTATGCATGACATATTATACGTTATGTGAATTAGGGTTTGTCATCCCTCTTTCATGTAATGTATTTGTGTCGGGAAGTTAACTTAACGTCTTCCTCTTCATGAATTTATATCGCATATAAATTTTATTGATTGATTTGATTACCCCTCCTTGATTTCTTGGTTTTTGACAAAAAGGGGGAAAAAATTTGTTTGATTTGATTTCACTTTGAACCCTTTGTTGATGATTGACAAAAAGGGGGAGAAGTATTTGAGTATTTGAGTTATATGCATGATTTGATTTCCTTACTTAAGGGGGAGAAGTATTTGTTTCCTTGCTTAAGGGGGAGTAAGATTGTATTTTTGCATATATATTTGTCTTGCAATTAGGAGCAAAAGATTTGACTTAAGATTTGATTTTTGTTATGATTGCATCTCCTACATTGCATACATGTCATGTGCTTTTATTGCCATATCTATTATTTATTTGGTATGCATGAGTTAAGGGGGAGCTTCTTTGAAGCTTTACTTTAATCCATGCATATATAACGTCATGAGTTTTGTCATCATCAAAAAGGGGAGATTGTTGGCCCAAAGGCCTATCACCCTAGTTTTGATGATGATCAACTCATGAAGTTATGATTTCTAATGATTTTGTGTTTATTAGTGACAGATTCTTTATCAAGATCTTAGTAGGTGCAAAGCTCAACAAAGGATAAAATGTCAAGATTTAGAGCTTGCATGATGTGATCCAAGGAGCTTTTGGATCAAGCTTGGACCAAGTCAAGAAGATGAGAAGCCTTCAAGGGAAGACTTCAAGGAGTTGAAGACTTGTGTCTAGGTATAAGATTTGTATTTTTGTTTTAGAAAAAATGTAAAGGATAGATAGTTGGTGGATTGCTCAAGTCTATTTCACACACACTCTTGATAGAACTCTTGATTTAATTGATTTCATAAAAGATTTCTTTTTAGAAAGAATTTTTATTTAGTAAAAGATTTTCTTTGAGACAAAATATAAACTTTGGTTTTTGGTATTTCTATCATATATATCTTTTCAAACCATAACCAAGTTTAGAGCTTTATGATCAAAAACATAGATATTTTATTATGATTGTGTAGTGGATCATATCCATACACACTATGCTTTATAAGTTCAAAATATCTTGTTTTTGTATTTTGTGAAGTTATGGAAAAACAAGTCTTAGAAAGACATGTTTTTAGAAAAACAGTTTTTATTGTGATTAAAACTATTTTTTAGATTTACTGTGAATTTATGGGATTTTTATTGAGTGAAAAGACCTATTTTCAAATCCCGTATCTGTGCAGAACTGTGCAAACTGTTTCAGGCTTCAGCGGTCGACCGGACCGGTCGACCGGGTCTAAAGTCGGTCGACCGGATCAGTCGACCGACGTGCACAGACGTGCACGCCTTGGTGCACTGGAGGACGGTCGACCGGGTCGGTCGACCGCTTCGGAGAGCTTTGCTCTCTGGAAATATCGGCCGACCGGTCCGGTCGACCGACAGAGAGATTACTCTCTGCTCCAGTGGGTCGGTCGACCGAGCCGGTCGACCGGAGGCTCCAACGGTCGGATTTTTGACTGTTGGCGGTCGACCGGCCGGTCGACCGGTAGCACTGACAGAGCCCCAACGGCTCTATTTTCTGACAGCCTATAAAAGGGGGTCTTGTCAACTGTTTTTAGTAGAAGATTTTGGAGACTTTTGAGCTAGTTTTTCCAACTGATTTCAGAAGTTCTCTCCACATAATTGAGTGCAAATACTTCCCATCTTAAAGGGAGTTTTTATCAAGAGAGTGTTTTAGTGATTCTTTGAGATTTTCACCATAGTCTTTCCTTGCTTTTCTCACACCACACTTGAGCTATCCATTGCTAGATATTCCTATAGGTGTGTTGTAGTGAGAGTGCTCTTTAGGTGATCAAGTGTTGTGATCATCAAAGAGATTTTTCTTTGTTCTTTGAGGATACGGGCAAGTGTGCTCGTTGGTGGTTGAGTTCGGTTGTGAACTCTTTGGTTTGAGGTGCGGCCTCGGCGAGTCGGTGGACTTGCGTGTGTACGGGACTTGGGAGTCCGAGGGCTTGTAGGTGTTGCGGCACCGGGGAGAGATCCATTGGGATCTTGCATAGTGGAAATCCTTCGTGTGTCGAAGGCGGGGATGTAGAGCAAGTGTGCTCGAACCTCGAAACATACCCTTGTGTTTGCGATTGCTCACTCTTGCTCTCTTTCTCACTTAGTCTCTTTATATCTTGCATTACTTACATTGTCTTTACTTTACATGCTTGATATACCCTTGTGCTTATATTGTTATATACTTGCGTGGGATTGCTTGTTAACACTAGTATTCAACCAAGAGAGCCAACGCGGCACCTCAACCCATTCAAGGGGAATCTAGAGGAGCTTGTCCAGAGCCTCGCAAGGGGAATTCGGCAACACTCTTGAGTTATACATAAGTGTTTAATTAAAAGAAGTTTAATTTGGTCAACTTAGTTTTAATTCCGCATTATTTGTTCATAAGTGACCATTAGATTAGCCATCACCTATTCACCCCCCCTCTAGGTGATATTTCAATTGGTATCAGAGCTAGTGCTCTTGATTTGGGTCTAACAACCTAAGAGTTAAAGATCCTCATTTTAGGCTAATCACCATACTTTGTACACACACCATGGACTTCATGTCACCACCCACCTTTGACACTCTTAACATCCAAATTTGGAAGGTTAAGATGTCTTTGTTTCTCAAAGGACTTGGCCTTAGTGTATATCTTGCCACAACTAATAAAGAATATTGCTTAAATGGTAAGAACATTGAGGCTAATGCAAAAGCCCTTCACGCTATTAAGTCAACCCTAAATGATGATTATTTATCTAGGGTTTCTAATGTTGAATCGGCTTTTGTAGTATGGAACATCATCACCTCCCTCGGCGAAAAAGATCTATACTATGCGGAGAGTGACTCGGATGTTGGAAGCGACACCTCCAACAAGTGCTACATGGTCCAAGGGGATAACCCCTTGAGGTAAATTCCGAATCCGATGATGATGACATGTCATATGATGAACTTACTACTTTTTGTCATCTATTGCTTGAAAAGTATGACATGATTAAGAAAGAAAATAAAAATTTGAAAAAGAATATTGCTTGCATGCATGTAGAACAAGACTCTTTTAAATCTAACATTGCATGTTTAGAAAAGGATAACAAAAATTTGAAAAAGAATTTTGATGCCATGCTTAATGAAAAAGATTCTTTAGAAAATAAAATGGCATGCTTAGAAAAGGAAAACAATGATTTGAAAAATGAAAATGTTTCCTCATGTCAAAATTGAATGATTTATGTGAAGGGAACACTACTTTGAAAAATAAGATTGATTTGGTGAAAAAACAAAGAGAAGTTGTTTTTCAAGAAAATAAATCTTTGAAAAGAAAAATTTGTGAAAAAGAAAAGATTTTGTTTCACAAAAGAAGAAGAAAAATGATTCTTTATCTCATCATGCTTTTCATGCCACCACTAATGAGATTAAAGATTTGAAAAATAAAATAGATAGTTTGAGCTCTAATTTGAGCACTTGTGCATTCAATCATACTAAGTTGGAGTCAATGTTTTCAAAGAAACAAACTCCATCCATTCATGCACATCATCATGCTTATGTTGCACAACATGATCACACTCCTACACATAAGCATACTAAGGTGTACACATGTACACATTGTGGCCGCAAAGGTCATTTAGCAAATATTATTTTGATAAGAAACCTCATTTATATTTTGCTAAGTATAAAAGATTTTGGGATCCTTACAATAAAGCTAACCCCAAAGGACCCAAGAAAGTATGGGTACCAAAACCCCCACCTTTGATTTTGATGTAGGTGAGGGCCCTCACAAAACGTGAGAGGATTGGTGCCTTGATAGCGGATGCAATGGACATGATGGACAAACTTTTGGATGCATTGCTATCAAGGAGATCTTGGTGGGAAAGACCACCATACTTGGAGCCTTGGAGTTGGTAACAAACTCTAAACTCCTATTTTATTTATGTACATGCTTTTAATTTCATATATTCATAGCATGTTCATGTTTTAAGATTTTGTGTGCTTTATGTGGTAGTTACATGCTTAGATGTAGATTTGTCAAACTTGTATGTATACATATACAAATAGTGAACTACAATTGATTCTTAAATATTTGGACTTCATGCTCACTTGTATCCACTTTATGTATTTGTATAGACTAGTTTTGATGATTCTCCTTTATACATGTTTTGCCAATTTTTATGATTTACTTCATGTATATGCATGTTTAATTCAAATCTAGTAAATATACATGTATACCCGTGAATCTCTTGCTTTCATGCAAATACATTTAATAGACTCTTTTATTTTTGGGATATGTATGCATATTGTTAGATTTGTATAAATCATACATATACCATGAATATTGCTATTTTTATGAAAAATGATTTTGAGTTGATTTGTTTCGATGAAAATGATTTCTATGTTAATCATATTTGATTTGAGCTTAAATGACTACTTTCATAAAGATACTATTTACATAACCTTTGAACACTCATCTTTTAAGAAAATAGATAATGCTGAGCTTTATAGACTATGAGTAGTTGAACTTTTATGTACTTAGTACTATTTATGAAAAACATATGACTTTTTATTTATGAAGGATCTTTAACTAGTTTGTCAAAAATCCATTTAAACTAGTTATCTATTCTTCTATTGATGCACATGATTCTATTTTCTATGAATAAATTCTTTTATGTTCTCAAGATTTGAATGCCTCATGTATTGAATATTAGTTTAAATGTTAAGTTCTATCAACACTAGGATTTATACTTGCACATATTGTGGGTTACAAATAAATCTATTTATATGTGTGCTTAAATGCCTATTTGAACCCATTAGATGTGCTTGTATTGCTTAGTTTTGATGATCATTACATTTTCAACTTATATTCCCATTTTGGATGTGATTTGTGATCATGTGTTTTCATTTCATGTATATGTTTATTTTGTCAAAACATTAAGATATACATGGATACCTCTTGAGTCATTTGCCTTTAATGCAAATCTATTTATATAGACTCAATTGTGTTTAAGAGATATGTATGTATACTTATTGCATTGACTAAACATACATATGCTATGAAATACAATTTTGTTGATTTTCATGTATTAAAATTTGTGATGATTTTCATGTATTCAAAATTTATGATATTTAAAGGAATATTGAGCTTCATTGTCATTTTCATGATGTCATGTTTCACATAACATTAGTACACTCACCTCTTTTGAAAATTTTATATGGACTTTATGGATTAGAGTGTTTTAGTGCCTTGTGATTTATGCATATTTCATGAAAAACTTTAATGTATTCCTTGGTTGAAGGATTCCTTACTAGTTGTTAAAACACCTTCATTTAACTAGTTTGAATTCTTCATATGGTAGATTATATGATGTATACACTTATGCTTAATTTTCAATTGGTATCATTGGTTATTTCAATGGTATCAATTACTCTAGTTGTATATATTCATATTTTGCTTTCATATGTATGTATCTATTTCAATTGGTATACTCTTTTCATACATATATATGATTGTTGTGTGCTTGTATTAAAATGGATTTATATTTTAAAGCACAAAGATTGTTGATGCTAAGCTTAAATTAGATTTCAAATTGGTATTTCATAATAAGCTTGTGCATTGTATTTAAAAATTGGTATCAATATTTCAAATTTGATTTGTTGAAAGAATTCAAAATTTATTTCAATTGGATTCAAAATTCATTTTATAAGAAAACTTTAAAATTTTTGATTTATATTGCCTATATGCAAGGAGAGCTTAACATCTCTTCTACATATAGATTCATGTTGAGTGTATTGTGTATTGAGGAGCTTAACATCTCTTCTTTATATAATATACGTGTGTAGGGGGAGCTTCACATCTCCTCTTATGCATGACATATTATACGTTATGTGAATTAGGGTTTGTCATCCCTCTTTCATGTAATGTATTTGTGTCGGGAAGTTAACTTAACGTCTTCCTCTTCATGAATTTATATCGCATATAAATTTTATTGATTGATTTGATTACCCCTCCTTGATTTCTTGTTTTTTGACAAAGGGGGAGAAAAATTTGTTTGATTTGATTTCACTTTGAACCCTTTGTTGATGATTGACAAAAAGGGGGAGAAGTATTTGAGTATTTGAGTATATGCATGATTTGATTTCCTTACTTAAGGGGGAGAAGTATTTGTTTCCTTGCTTAAGGGGGAGTAAGATTTGTATTTTTGCATATATATGTTGTCTTGCAATTAGGAGCAAAAGATTTGACTTAAGATTTGATTTTTGTTATGATTGCATCTCCTACATTGCATACATGTCATGTGCTTTTATTGCCATATCTATTATTTATTTGGTATGCATGAGTTAAGGGGGAGCTTCTTTGAAGCTTTACTTTAATCCATGCATATATAACGTCATGAGTTTTGTCATCATCAAAAAGGGGAGATTGTTGGCCCAAAGGCCTATCACCCTAGTTTTTGATGATGATCAACTCATGAAGTTATGATTTCTAATGATTTTGTGTTTAATTAGTGACAGATTCTTTATCAAGATCTTAGTAGGTGCAAAGCTCAACAAAGGATAAAATGTCAAGATTTAGAGCTTGCATGATGTGATCCAAGGAGCTTTTGGATCAAGCTTGGACCAAGTCAAGAAGATGAGAAGCCTTCAAGGGAAGACTTCAAGGAGTTGAAGACTTGTGTCTAGGTATAAGATTTGTATTTTTGTTTTAGAAAAAATGTAAAGGATAGATAGTTGGTGGATTGCTCAAGTCTATTTCACACACACTCTTGATAGAACTCTTGATTTAATTGATTTCATAAAAGATTTCTTTTTAGAAAAGAATTTTTATTTAGTAAAAGATTTTCTTTGAGACAAAATATAAACTTTGGTTTTTGGTATTTCTATCATATATATCTTTTCAAACCATAACCAAGTTTAGAGCTTTATGATCAAAAACATAGATATTTTATTATGATTGTGTAGTGGATCATATCCATACACACTATGCTTTATAAGTTCAAAATATCTTGTTTTTGTATTTTGTGAAGTTATGGAAAAACAAGTCTTAGAAAGACATGTTTTTAGAAAAACAGTTTTTATTGTGATTAAAACTATTTTTTAGATTTACTGTGAATTTATGGGATTTTTATTGAGTGAAAAGACCTATTTTCAAATCCCGTATCTGTGCAGAACTGTGCAAACTGTTTCAGGCTTCAGCGGTCGACCGGACCGGTCGACCGGGTCTAAAGTCGGTCGACCGGATCAGTCGACCGACGTGCACAGACGTGCACGCCTTGGTGCACTGGAGGACGGTCGACCGGGTCGGTCGACCGCTTCGGAGAGCTTTGCTCTCTGGAAATATCGGCCGACCGGTCCGGTCGACCGACAGAGAGATTACTCTCTGCTCCAGTGGGTCGGTCGACCGAGCGGTCGACCGGAGGCTCCAACGGTCGGATTTTTGACTGTTGGCGGTCGACCGGGCCGGTCGACCGGTAGCACTGACAGAGCCCCAACGGCTCTATTTTCTGACAGCCTATAAAAGGGGGTCTTGTCAACTGTTTTTAGTAGAAGATTTTGGAGACTTTTGAGCTAGTTTTTCCAACTGATTTCAGAAGTTTCTCCACATAATTGAGTGCAAATACTTCCCATCTTAAAGGGAGTTTTTATCAAAGAGTGTTTTAGTGATTCTTTGAGATTTTCACCATAGTCTTTCCTTGCTTTTCTCACACCACACTTGAGCTATCCATTGCTAGATATTCCTATAGGTGTGTTGTAGTGAGAGTGCTCTTTAGGTGATCAAGTGTTGTGATCATCAAAGAGATTTTCTTTGTTCTTTGAGGATACGGGCAAGTGTGCTCGTTGGTGGTTGAGTTCGGTTGTGAACTCTTTGGTTTGAGGTGCGGCCTCGGCGAGTCGGTGGACTTGCGTGTGTACGGGACTTGGGAGTCCGAGGGCTTGTAGGTGTTTGCGGCACCGGGGAGAGATCCATTGGGATCTTGCATAGTGGAAATCCTTCGTGTGTCGAAGGCGGGGATGTAGAGCAAGTGTGCTCGAACCTCGAAACATACCCTTGTGTTTGCGATTGCTCACTCTTACTCTCTTTCTCACTTAGTCTCTTTTATATCTTGCATTACTTACATTGTCTTTACTTTACATGCTTGATATACCCTTGTGCTTATATTGTTATATACTTGCGTGGGATTGCTTGTTAACACTAGTATTCAACCAAGAGAGCCAACGCGGCACCTCAACCCATTCAAGGGGAATCTAGAGGAGCTTGTCCAGAGCCTCGCAAGGGGAATTCGGCAACACTCTTGAGTTATACATAAGTGTTTAATTAAAAGAAGTTTAATTTGGTCAACTTAGTTTTAATTCCGCATTATTTGTTCATAAGTGACCATTAGATTAGCCATCACCTATTCACCCCCCCTCTAGGTGATATTTCAATTGGTATCAGAGCTAGTGCTCTTGATTTGGGTCTAACAACCTAAGAGTTAAAGATCCTCATTTTAGGCTAATCACCATACTTTGTACACCACCATGGACTTCATGTCACCACCCACCTTTGACACTCTTAACATCCAAATTTGGAAGGTTAAGATGTCTTTGTTCCTCAAAGGACTTGGCCTTAGTGTATATCTTGCCACAACTAATAAAGAATATTGCTTAAATGGTAAGAACATTGAGGCTAATGCAAAAGCCCTTCACGCTATTAAGTCAACCCTAAATGATGATATTTATCTAGGGTTTCTAATGTTGAATCGGCTTTTGTAGTATGGAACATCATCACCTCCCTCGGCGAAAAGATCTATACTATGCGGAGAGTGACTCGGATGTTGGAAGCGACACCTCCAACAAGTGCTACATGGTCCAAGGGGATAACCCCCTTGAGGTAAACTCCGAATCCGATGATGATGACATGTCATATGATGAGCTCTTACTACCTTTTGTCATCTATTGCTTGAAAAGTATGACATGATTAAGAAAGAAAATAAAAATTTGAAAAAGAATATTGCTTGCATGCATGTAGAACAAGACTCTTTTAAATCTAACATTGCATGTTTAGAAAAGGATAACAAAAATTTGAAAAAGAATTTTGATGCCATGCTTAATGAAAAAGATTCTTTAGAAAATAAAATGGCATGCTTAGAAAAGGAAAACAATGATTTGAAAAATGAAAATATTTTCCTCATGTCAAAATTGAATGATTATGTGAAGGGAACACTACTTTGAAAAATAGATTGATTTGGTGAAAAAACAAAGAGAAGTTGTTTTTCAAGAAAATAAATCTTTGAAAAGAAAATTTGTGAAAAAGAAAAAGATTTTGTTTCACAAAGAAGAAGAAAAATGATTCTTATCTCATCATGCTTTTCATGCACCACTAATGAGATTAAAGATTTGAAAAATAAAATAGATAGTTTGAGCTCTAATTTGAGCACTTGTGCATTCAATCATACTAAGTTGGAGTCAATGTTTTCAAAGAAACAAACTCCATCCATTCATGCACATCATCATGCTTATGTTGCACAACATGATCACACTCCTACACATAAGCATATTAAGGTGTACACATGTACACATTGTGGCCGCAAAGGTCATTTAGCAAAATATTATTTTGATAAGAAACCTCATTTATATTTTGCTAAGTATAAAAGATTTTGGGATCCTTACAATAAAGCTAACCCAAAGGACCCAAGAAAGTATGGGTACCAAAACCCCCACCCTTGATTTTGATGTAGGTGAGGGCCCTCACAAAACGTGAGAGGATTGGTGCCTTGGATAGCGGATGCAATGGACATGATGGACAAACTTTGGATGCATTGCTATCAAGGAGATCTTGGTGGGAAAGACCACCATACTTGGAGCCTTGGAGTTGGTAACAAACTCTAAACTCCTATTTTATTTATGTACATGCTTTTAATTTCATATATTCATAGCATGTTCATGTTTTAAGATTTTGTGTGCTTTATGTGGTAGTTACATGCTTAGATGTAGATTTGTCAAACTTGTATGTATACATATACAAATAGTGAACTACAATTGATTCTTAAATATTTGGACTTCATGCTCACTTGTATCCACTTTATGTATTTGTATAGACTAGTTTTGATGATTCTCCTTTATACATGTTTTGCCAATTTTATGATTTACTTCATGTATATGCATGTTTAATTCAAATCTAGTAAATATACATGTATACCCGTGAGTCTCTTGCTTTCATGCAAATACATTTAATAGACTCTTTTATTTTTGGGATATGTATGCATATTGTTAGATTTGTATAAATCATACATATACCATGAATATTGCTATTTTATGAAAAATGATTTTGAGTTGATTTGTTTCGATGAAAATGATTTCTATGTTAATCATATTTGATTTGAGCTTAAATGACTACTTTCATAAAGATACTATTTACATAACCTTTGAACACTCATCTTTTAAGAAAATAGATAATGCTGAGCTTTATAGACTATGAGTAGTTGAACTTTTATGTACTTAGTACTATTTATGAAAAACATATGACTTTTTATTTATGAAGGATCTTTAACTAGTTTGTCAAAAATCCATTTAAACTAGTTATCTATTCTTCTATTGATGCACATGATTCTATTTTCTATGAATAAATTCTTTTATGTTCTCAAGATTTGAATGCCTCATGTATTGAATATTAGTTTAAATGTTAAGTTCTATCAACACTAGGATTTATACTTGCACATATTGTGGGTTACAAATAAATCTATTTATATGTGTGCTTAAATGCCTATTTGAACCCATTAGATGTGCTTGTATTGCTTAGTTTTGATGATCATTACATTTTCAACTTATATTCCCATTTTGGATGTGATTTGTGATCATGTGTTTTCATTTCATGTATATGTTTATTTTGTCAAAACATTAAGATATACATGGATACCTCTTGAGTCATTTGCCTTTAATGCAAATCTATTTATATAGACTCAATTGTGTTTAAGAGATATGTATGTATACTTATTGCATTGACTAAACATACATATGCTATGAAATACAATTTGTTGATTTTCATGTATTAAAATTTGTGATGATTTTCATGTATTCAAAATTTATGATATTTAAAGGAATATTGAGCTTCATTGTCATTTTCATGATGTCATGTTTCACATAACATTAGTACACTCACCTCTTTTGAAAATTTTATATGGACTTTATGGATTAGAGTGTTTTAGTGCCTTGTGATTTATGCATATTCATGAAAAACTTTTAATGTATTCCTTGGTTGAAGGATTCCTTACTAGTTGTTAAAACACCTTCATTTAACTAGTTTGAATTCTTCATATGGTAGATTATATGATGTATACACTTATGCTTATTTTCAATTGGTATCATTGTTATTTCAATTGGTATCAATTTACTCTAGTTGTATATATTCATATTTTGCTTTCATATGTATGTATCTATTTCAATTGGTATACTCTTTTCATACATATATATGATTGTTGTGTGCTTGTATTAAAATGGATTTATATTTTAAGCACAAAGATTGTTGATGCTAAGCTTAAATTAGATTTCAAATTGGTATTTCATAATAAGCTTGTGCATTGTATTAAAAATTGGTATCAATATTTCAAATTTGATTTGTTGAAAGATTCAAAATTTATTTCAATTGGATTCAAAATTCATTTTATAAGAAAACTTTAAAATTTTTGATTTATATTGCCTATATGCAAGGAGAGCTTAACATCTCTTCTACATATAGATTCATGTTGAGTGTATTGTGTATTGAGGAGCTTAACATCTCTTCTTTATATAATATACGTGTGTAGGGGGAGCTTCACATCTCCTCTTATGCATGACATATTATACGTTATGTGAATTAGGGTTTGTCATCCCTCTTCATGTAATGTATTTGTGTGGGAAGTTAACTTAACGTCTTCCTCTTCATGAATTTATATCGCATATAAATTTTATTGATTGATTTGATTACCCCTCCTTGATTTCTTGGTTTTTGACAAAAAGGGGGAGAAAAATTTGTTTGATTTGATTTCACTTTGAACCCTTTGTTGATGATTGACAAAAAGGGGGAGAAGTATTTGAGTATTTGAGTTATATGCATGATTTGATTTCCTTACTTAAGGGGGAGAAGTATTTGTTTCTTGCTTAAGGGGGAGTAGATTTGTATTTTTGCATATATATGTTGTCTTGCAATTAGGAGCAAAAATTTGACTTAAGATTTGATTTTTGTATGATTGCATCTCCTACATTGCATACATGTCATGTGCTTTTATTGCCATATCTATTATTTATTTGGTATGCATGAGTTAAGGGGGAGCTTCTTTGAAGCTTTACTTTAATCCATGCATATATAACGTCATGAGTTTTGTCATCATCAAAAAGGGGGAGATTGTTGGCCCAAAGGCCTATCACCCTAGTTTTGATGATGATCAACTCATGAAGTTATGATTTCTAATGATTTGTGTTTAATTAGTGACAGATTCTTTATCAAGATCTTAGTAGGTGCAAAGCTCAACAAAGGATAAATAATGTCAAGATTTAGAGCTTGCATGATGTGATCCAAGGAGCTTTTGGATCAAGCTTGGACCAAGTCAAGAAGATGAGAAGCCTTCAAGGGAAGACTTCAAGGAGTTGAAGACTTGTGTCTAGGTATAAGATTTGTATTTTGTTTTAGAAAAAATGTAAAGGATAGATAGTTGGTGGATTGCTCAAGTCTATTTCACACACACTCTTGATAGAACTCTTGATTTAATTGATTTCATAAAAGATTTCTTTTTAGAAAAGAATTTTTATTTAGTAAAGATTTTCTTTGAGACAAAAATAAACTTTGGTTTTGGTATTTCTATCATATATATCTTTTCAAACCATAACCAAGTTTAGAGCTTTATGATCAAAAACATAGATATTTTATTATGATTGTGTAGTGGATCATATCCATACACACTATGCTTTATAAGTTCAAAATATCTTGTTTTTGTATTTTGTGAAGTTATGGAAAAACAAGTCTTAGAAAGACATGTTTTTAGAAAAACAGTTTTTATTGTGATTAAAACTATTTTTTAGATTTACTGTGAATTTATGGGATTTTTATTGAGTGAAAAGACCTATTTTCAAATCCCGTATCTGTGCAGAACTGTGCAAACTGTTTCAGGCTTCAGCGGTCGACCGGACCGGTCGACCGGGTCTAAAGTCGGTCGACCGGATCAGTCGACCGACGTGCACAGACGTGCACGCCTTGGTGCACTGGAGGACGGTCGACCGGGTCGGTCGACCGCTTCGGAGAGCTTTGCTCTCTGGAAATATCGGCCGACCGGTCCGGTCGACCGACAGAGAGATTACTCTCTGCTCCAGTGGGTCGGTCGACCGAGCCGGTCGACCGGAGGCTCCAACGGTCGGATTTTTGACTGTTGGCGGTCGACCGGGCCGGTCGACCGGTAGCACTGACAGAGCCCCAACGGCTCTATTTTCTGACAGCCTATAAAAGGGGGTCTTGTCAACTGTTTTTAGTAGAAGATTTTGGAGACCTTTTGAGCTAGTTTTTCCAACTGATTTCAGAAGTTCTCTCCACATAATTGAGTGCAAATACTTCCCATCTTAAAGGGAGTTTTTATCAAGAGAGTGTTTTAGTGATTCTTTGAGATTTTCACCATAGTCTTTCCTTGCTTTTCTCACACCACACTTGAGCTATCCATTGCTAGATATTCCTATAGGTGTGTTGTAGTGAGAGTGCTCTTTAGGTGATCAAGTGTTGTGATCATCAAAGAGATTTTTCTTTGTTCTTTGAGGATACGGGCAAGTGTGCTCGTTGGTGGTGAGTTCGGTTGTGAACTCTTTGGTTTGAGGTGCGGCCTCGGCGAGTCGGTGGACTTGCGTGTGTACGGGACTTGGGAGTCCGAGGGCTTGTAGGTGTTGCGGCACCGGGGAGAGATCCATTGGGATCTTGCATAGTGGAAATCCTTCGTGTGTCGAAGGCGGGGATGTAGAGCAAGTGTGCTCGAACCTCGAAACATACCCTTGTGTTTGCGATTGCTCACTCTTGCTCTCTTTCTCACTTAGTCTCTTTTATATCTTGCATTACTTACATTGTCTTTACTTTACATGCTTGATATACCCTTGTGCTTATATTGTTATATACTTGCGTGGGATTGCTTGTTAACACTAGTATTCAACCAAGAGAGCCAACGCGGCACCTCAACCCATTCAAGGGGAATCTAGAGGAGCTTGTCCAGAGCCTCGCAAGGGGAATTCGGCAACACTCTTGAGTTATACATAAGTGTTTAATTAAAAAAGAAGTTTAATTTGGTCAACTTAGTTTTAATTCCGCATTATTTGTTCATAAGTGACCATTAGATTAGCCATCACCTATTCACCCCCCCTCTAGGTGATATTTCAATTGGTATCAGAGCTAGTGCTCTTGATTTGGGTCTACAACCTAAGAGTTAAAGATCCTCATTTAGGCTAATCACCATACTTTGTACACACACCATGGACTTCATGTCACCACCCACCTTTGACACTCTTAACATCCAAATTTGGAAGGTTAAGATGTCTTTGTTCCTCAAAGGACTTGGCCTTAGTGTATATCTTGCCACAACTAATAAAGCATATTGCTTAAATGGTAAGAACATTGAGGCTAATGCAAAAGCCCTTCATGCTATTAAGTCAACCCTAAATGATGATTATTTATCTAGGGTTTCTAATGTTGAATCGGCTTTTGTAGTATGGAACATCATCACCTCCCTTGGCGAAAAAGATCTACTATGCGGAGAGTGACTCGGATGTTGGAAGCGACATCTCCAACAAGTGCTACATGGTCCAAGGGGATAACCCCCTTGAGGTAAACTCCGAATCCGATGATGATGACATGTCATATGATGAACTTACTACCTTTTGTCATTATTGCTTGAAAAGTATGACATGATTAAGAAAGAAAATAAAAATTTGAAAAAGATATTGCTTGCATGCATGTAGAACAAGACTCTTTTAATCTAACATTGCATGTTTAGAAAAGGATAACAAAAATTTGAAAAAGAATTTTGATGCCATGCTTAATGAAAAGATTCTTTAGAAATAAAATGGCATGCTTAGAAAAGGAAAACAATGATTTGAAAAATGAAAATGTTTCCCTCATGTCAAAATGAATGATTATGTGAAGGAACAATACTTTGAAAAATAAGATTGATTTGGTGAAAAAACAAAGAGAAGTTGTTTTTCAAGAAAATAAATCTTTGAAAAGAAAAATTTGTGAAAAAGAAAAAGATTTTGTTTCACAAAAGAAGAAGAAAAATGTTCTTTATCTCATCATGCTTTCATGCCACACTAATGAGATTAAAGATTTGAAAAATAAAATAGATAGTTTGAGCTCTAATTTGAGCACTTGTGCATTCAATCATACTAAGTTGGAGTCCTTGTTTTCAAAGAAACAAACTCCATCCATTCATGCACATCATCATGCTTATGTTGCACAACATGATCACACTCCTACACATAAGTATACTAAGGTGTACACATGTACACATTGTGGCCGCAAAGGTCATTTAGCAAAATATTGTTTTGATAAGAAACCTCATTTATATTTTGCTAAGTATAAAAGATTTTGGGATCCTTACAATAAAGCTAACCCCAAAGGACCCAAGAAAGTATGGGTACAAAAACCCCACCCTTTGATTTTGATGTAGGTGAGGGCCCTCACAAAACGTGAGAGGATTGGTGCCTTGATAGCGGATGCAATGGACATGATGGACAAACTTTGGATGCATTGCTATCAAGGAGATCTTGGTGGGAAAGACCACCATACTTGGAGCCTTGGAGTTGGTAACAAACTCTAAACTCCTATTTTATTTATGTACATGCTTTTAATTTCATATATTCATAGCATGTTCATGTTTTAAGATTTTGTGTGCTTTATGTGGTAGTTACATGCTTAGATGTAGATTTGTCAAACTTATATGTATACATATACAAATAGTGAACTACAATTGATTCTTAAATATTTGGACTTCATGCTCACTTGTATCCACTTTATGTATTTGTATAGACTAGTTTTGATGATTCTCCTTTATACATGTTTTGCCAATTTTTATGATTTACTTCATGTATATGCATGTTTAATTCAAATCTAGTAAATATACATGTATACCCGTGAGTCTCTTGCTTTCATGCAAATACATTTAATAGACTCTTTTATTTTTGGGATATGTATGCATATTGTTAGATTTGTATAAATCATACATATACCATGAATATTGCTATTTTTATGAAAAATGATTTTGAGTTGATTTGTTTCGATGAAAATGATTTCTATGTTAATCATATTTGATTTGAGCTTAAATGACTACTTTCATAAAGATACTATTTACATAACCTTTGAACACTCATCTTTTAAGAAAATAGATAATGCTGAGCTTTATAGACTATGAGTAGTTGAACTTTTATGTACTTAGTACTATTTATGAAAAACATATGACTTTTTATTTATGAAGGATCTTTAACTAGTTTGTCAAAAATCCATTTAAACTAGTTATCTATTCTTCTATTGATGCACATGATTCTATTTTCTATGAATAAATTCTTTTATGTTCTCAAGATTTGAATGCCTCATGTATTGAATATTAGTTTAAATGTTAAGTTCTATCAACACTAGGATTTATACTTGCACATATTGTGGGTTACAAATAAATCTATTTATATGTGTGCTTAAATGCCTATTTGAACCCATTAGATGTGCTTGTATTGCTTAGTTTTGATGATCATTACATTTTCAACTTATATTCCCATTTTGGATGTGATTTGTGATCATGTGTTTTCATTTCATGTATATGTTTATTTTGTCAAAACATTAAGATATACATGGATACCTCTTGAGTCATTTGCCTTTAATGCAAATCTATTTATATAGACTCAATTGTGTTTAAGAGATATGTATGTATACTTATTGCATTGACTAAACATACATATGCTATGAAATACAATTTTGTTGATTTTCATGTATTAAAATTTGTGATGATTTTCATGTATTCAAAATTTATGATATTTAAAGGAATATTGAGCTTCATTGTCATTTTCATGATGTCATGTTTCACATAACATTAGTACACTCACCTCTTTGAAAATTATATGGACTTTATGGATTAGAGTGTTTTAGTGCCTTGTGATTTATGCATATTTCATGAAAAACTTTTAATGTATTCCTTGGTTGAAGGATTCCTTACTAGTTGTTTAAAACACCTTCATTTAACTAGTTTGAATTCTTCATATGGTAGATTATATGATGTATACACTTATGCTAATTTCAATTGGTATCATTGGTTATTTCAATTGGTATCAATTTACTCTAGTTGTATATATTCATATTTTGCTTTCATATGTATGTATCTATTTCAATTGGTATACTCTTTTCATACATATATATGATTGTTGTGTGCTTGTATTAAAATGGATTTATATTTTAAAGCACAAAGATTGTTGATGCTAAGCTTAAATTAGATTTCAAATTGGTATTTCATAATAAGCTTGTGCATTGTATTTAAAAATTGGTATCAATATTTCAAATTTGATTTGTTGAAAGAATTCAAAATTTATTTCATTGGATTCAAAATTCATTTTATAAGAAAACTTTAAAATTTTTGATTTATATTGCCTATATGCAAGGAGAGCTTAACATCTCTTCTACATATAGATTCATGTTGAGTGTATTGTGTATTGAGGAGCTTAACATCTCTTCTTTATATAATATACGTGTGTAGGGGGAGCTTCACATCTCCTCTTATGCATGACATATTATACGTTATGTGAATTAGGGTTTGTCATCCCTCTTTCATGTAATGTATTTGTGTCGGGAAGTTAACTTAACGTCTTCCTCTTCATGAATTATATCGCATATAAATTTTATTGATTGATTTGATTACCCCTCCTTGATTTCTTGGTTTTTGACAAAAAGGGGGAGAAAAATTTGTTTGATTTGATTTCACTTTGAACCCTTTGTTGATGATTGACAAAAAGGGGGAGAAGTATTTGAGTATTTGAGTTATATGCATGATTTGATTTCCTTACTTAAGGGGGAGAAGTATTTGTTTCCTTGCTTAAGGGGGAGTAAGATTTGTATTTTTGCATATATATGTTGTCTTGCAATTAGGAGCAAAAGATTTGACTTAAGATTTGATTTTTGTTATGATTGCATCTCCTACATTGCATACATGTCATGTGCTTTTATTGCCATATCTATTATTTATTTGGTATGCATGAGTTAAGGGGGAGCTTCTTTGAAGCTTTACTTTAATCCATGCATATATAACGTCATGAGTTTTGTCATCATCAAAAAGGGGGAGATTGTTGGCCCAAAGGCCTATCACCCTAGTTTTGATGATGATCAACTCATGAAGTTATGATTTCTAATGATTTTGTGTTTAATTAGTGACAGATTCTTTATCAAGATCTTAGTAGGTGCAAAGCTCAACAAAGGATAAAATGTCAAGATTTAGAGCTTGCATGATGTGATCCAAGGAGCTTTTGGATCAAGCTTGGACCAAGTCAAGAAGATGAGAAGCCTTCAAGGGAAGACTTCAAGGAGTTGAAGACTTGTGTCTAGGTATAAGATTTGTATTTTTGTTTTAGAAAAAATGTAAAGGATAGATAGTTGGTGGATTGCTCAAGTCTATTTCACACACACTCTTGATAGAACTCTTGATTTAATTGATTTCATAAAAGATTTCTTTTTAGAAAAGAATTTTTATTTAGTAAAAGATTTTCTTTGAGACAAAATATAAACTTTGGTTTTTGGTATTTCTATCATATATATCTTTCAAACCATAACCAAGTTTAGAGCTTATGATCAAAAACATAGATATTTTATTATGATTGTGTAGTGGATCATATCCATACACACTATGCTTTATAAGTTCAAAATATCTTGTTTTTGTATTTTGTGAAGTTATGGAAAAACAAGTCTTAGAAAAGACATTTTTTAGAAAAACAGTTTTTATTGTGATTAAAACTATTTTTTAGATTTACTGTGAATTTATGGGATTTTTATTGAGTGAAAAGACCTATTTTCAAATCCCGTATCTGTGCAGAACTGTGCAAACTGTTTCAGGCTTCAGCGGTCGACCGGACCGGTCGACCGGGTCTAAAGTCGGTCGACCGGATCAGTCGACCGACGTGCACAGACGTGCACGCCTTGGTGCACTGGAGGACGGTCGACCGGGTCGGTCGACCGCTTCGGAGAGCTTTGCTCTCTGGAAATATCGGCGACCGGTCCGGTCGACCGACAGAGAGATTACTCTCTGCTCCAGTGGGTCGGTCGACCGAGCGGTCGACCGGAGGCTCCAACGGTCGGATTTTTGACTGTTGGCGGTCGACCGGGCCGGTCGACCGGTAGCACTGACAGAGCCCAACGGCTCTATTTTCTGACAGCCTATAAAAGGGGGTCTTGTCAACTGTTTTTAGTAGAAGATTTTGGAGACTTTTGAGCTAGTTTTTCCAACTGATTTCAGAAGTTCTCTCCACATAATTGAGTGCAAATACTTCCCATCTTAAAGGGAGTTTTTATCAAGAGAGTGTTTTAGTGATTCTTTGAGATTTTCACCATAGTCTTTCCTTGCTTTTCTCACACCACACTTGAGCTATCCATTGCTAGATATTCCTATAGGTGTGTTGTAGTGAGAGTGCTCTTTAGGTGATCAAGTGTTGTGATCATCAAAGAGATTTTTCTTTGTTCTTTGAGGATACGGGCAAGTGTGCTCGTTGGTGGTTGAGTTCGGTTGTGAACTCTTTGGTTGAGGTGCGGCCTCGGCGAGTCGGTGGACTTGCGTGTGTACGGGACTTGGGAGTCCGAGGGCTTGTAGGTGTTGCGGCACCGGGGAGAGATCCATTGGGATCTTGCATAGTGGAAATCCTTCGTGTGTCGAAGGCGGGGATGTAGAGCAAGTGTGCTCGAACCTCGAAACATACCCTTGTGTTTGCGATTGCTCACTCTTGCTCTCTTTCTCACTTAGTCTCTTTTATATCTTGCATTACTTACATTGTCTTTACTTTACATGCTTGATATACCCTTGTGCTTATATTGTTATATACTTGCGTGGGATTGCTTGTTAACACTAGTATTCAACCAAGAGAGCCAACGCGGCACCTCAACCCATTCAAGGGGAATCTAGAGGAGCTTGTCCAGAGCCTCGCAAGGGGAATTCGGCAACACTCTTGAGTTATACATAAGTGTTTAATTAAAAGAAGTTTAATTTGGTCAACTTAGTTTTAATTCCGCATTATTTGTTCATAAGTGACCATTAGATTAGCCATCACCTATTCACCCCCCCTCTAGGTGATATTTCAATTGGTATCAGAGCTAGTGCTCTTGATTGGGTCTAACAACCTAAGAGTTAAAGATCCTCATTTTAGGCTAATCACCATACTTTGTACACACACCATGGACTTCATGTCACCACCCACCTTTGACACTCTTAACATCCAAATTTGGAAGGTTAAGATGTCTTTGTTCCTCAAAGGACTTAGGCCTTAGTGTATATCTTGCCACAACTAATAAAGATATTGCTTAAATGGTAAGAACATGAGGCTAATGCAAAAGCCCTTCACGCTATTAAGTCAACCCTAAATGATGATTATTTATCTAGGGTTTCTAATGTTGAATCGGCTTTTGTAGTATGGAACATCATCACCTCCCTTGGCGAAAAAGATCTATACTATGCGGAGAGTGACTCGGATGTTGGAAGCGACACCTCCAACAAGTGCTACATGGTCCAAGGGGATAACCCCCTTGAGGTAAATCCGAATCCGATGATGATGACATGTCATATGATGAACTTACTACCTTTTGTCATCTATTGCTTGAAAAGTATGACATGATTAAGAAAGAAAATAAAAATTTGAAAAAGAACATTGCTTGCATGCATGTAGGAACAAGACTCATTTAATCTAACATTGCATGTTTAGAAAAGGATAACAAAAATTTGAAAAAGAATTTTGATGCCATGCTTAATGAAAAAGATTCTTAGAAAATAAAATGGCATGCTTAGAAAAGGAAAACAATGATTTGAAAAATGAAAATGTTTCCCTCATTGTCAAAATTGAATGATTTGTGAAGGGAACACTACTTTGAAAAATAAGATTGATTGGTGAAAAAACAAAGAGAATTGTTTTTCAAGAAAATAAATCTTTGAAAGAAAAATTTGTGAAAAAGAAAAAGATTTTGTTTCACAAAAGAGAAGAAAAATGATTCTTTATCTCATCATGCTTTTCATGCCACCACTAATGAGATTAAAAGATTTGAAAAATAAAATAGATAGTTTGAGCTCTAATTTGAGCTCTTGTGCATTCAATCATACTAAGTTGGAGTCAATGTTTTCAAAGAAACAAACTCCACCATTCATGCACATCATCATGCTTATGTTGCACAACATGATCACACTCCTACACATAAGCATACTAAGGTGTACACATGTACACATTGTGGCCGCAAAGGTCATTTAGCAAAATATTATTTTGATAAGAAACCTCATTTATATTTTGCTAAGTATAAAAGATTTTGGGATCCTTACAATAAAGCTAACCCCAAAGGACCCAAGAAAGTATGGGTACCAAAACCCCCACCCTTTGATTTTGATGTAGGTGAGGGCTCTCACAAAACGTGAGAGGATTGGTGCCTTGATAGCGGATGCAATGGACATGATGGACAACAAACTTTGGATGCATTGCTATCAAGGAGATCTTGGTGGGAAAGACCACCATACTTGGAGCCTTGGAGTTGGTAACAAACTCTAAACTCCTATTTTATTTATGTACATGCTTTTAATTTCATATATTCATAGCATGTTCATGTTTTAAGATTTTGTGTGCTTTATGTGGTAGTTACATGCTTAGATGTAGATTTGTCAAACTTATATGTATACATATACAAATAGTGAACTACAATTGATTCTTAATATTTGGACTTCATGCTCACTTGTATCCACTTTATGTATTTGTATAGACTAGTTTTGATGATTCTCCTTTATACATGTTTTGCCAATTTTTATGATTTACTTCATGTATATGCATGTTTAATTCAAATCTAGTAAATATACATGTATACCCGTGAGTCTCTTGCTTTCATGCAAATACATTTAATAGACTCTTTTATTTTGGGATATGTATGCATATTGTTAGATTTGTAAATCATACATATACCATGAATATTGCTATTTTTATGAAAAATGATTTTGAGTTGATTTGTTTCGATGAAAATGATTTCTATGTTAATCATATTTGATTTGAGCTTAAATGACTACTTTCATAAAGATACTATTTACATAACCTTTGAACACTCATCTTTTAAGAAAATAGATAATGCTTGAGCTTTATAGACTATGAGTAGTTGAACTTTTATGTACTTAGTACTATTTATGAAAAACATATGACTTTTTATTTATGAAGGATCTTTAACTAGTTTGTCAAAAATCCATTTAAACTAGTTATCTATTCTTCTATTGATGCACATGATTCTATTTTCTATGAATAAATTCTTTTATGTTCTCAAGATTTGAATGCCTCATGTATTGAATATTAGTTTAAATGTTAAGTTCTATCAACACTAGGATTTATACTTGCACATATTGTGGGTTACAAATAAATCTATTTATATGTGTGCTTAAATGCCTATTTGAACCCATTAGATGTGCTTGTATTGCTTAGTTTTGATGATCATTACATTTTCAACTTATATTCCCATTTTGGATGTGATTTGTGATCATGTGTTTTCATTTCATGTATATGTTTATTTTGTCAAAACATTAAGATATACATGGATACCTCTTGAGTCATTTGCCTTTAATGCAAATCTATTTATATAGACTCAATTGTGTTTAAGAGATATGTATGTATACTTATTGCATTGACTAAACATACATATGCCATGAAATACAATTTTGTTGATTTTCATGTATTAAAATTTGTGATGATTTTCATGTATTCAAAATTTATGATATTTAAAGGAATATTGAGCTTCATTGTCATTTTCATGATGTCATGTTTCACATAACATTAGTACACTCACCTCTTTTGAAAATTTTATATGGACTTTATGGATTAGAGTGTTTTAGTGCCTTGTGATTTATGCATATTTCATGAAAAACTTTTAATGTATTCCTTGGTTGAAGGATTCCTTACTAGTTGTTAAAACACCTTCATTTAACTAGTTTGAATTCTTCATATGGTAGATTATATGATGTATACACTTATGCTTAATTTCAATTGGTATCATTGGTTATTTCAATTGGTATCAATTTACTCTAGTTGTATATATTCATATTTTGCTTTCATATGTATGTATCTATTTCAATTGGTATACTCTTTTCATACATATATGATTGTTGTGTGCTTGTATTAAAATGGATTATATTTAAAGCACAAAGATTGTTGATGCTAAGCTTAATTAGATTTCAAATTGGTATTTCATAATAAGCTTGTGCATTGTATTTAAAAATTGGTATCAATATTTCAAATTTGATTTGTTGAAAGAATTCAAAATTATTTCAATTGGATTCAAAATTCATTTTATAAGAAAACTTTAAAATTTTGATTTATATTGCCTATATGCAAGGAGAGCTTAACATCTCTTCTACATATAGATTCATGTTGAGTGTATTGTGTATTGAGGAGCTTAACATCTCTTCTTTATATAATATACGTGTGTAGGGGGAGCTTCACATCTCCTCTTATGCATGACATATTATACGTTATGTGAATTAGGGTTGTCATCCCTCTTCATGTAATGTATTTGTGTCGGGAAGTTAACTTAACGTCTTCCTCTTCATGAATTTATATCGCATATAAATTTTATTGATTGATTTGATTACCCCTCCTTGATTTCTTGGTTTTGACAAAAAGGGGGAGAAAATTTGTTTGATTTGATTTCACTTTGAACCCTTTGTTGATGATTGACAAAAAGGGGAGAAGTATTTGAGTATTTGAGTTATATGCATGATTTGATTTCCTTACTTAAGGGGGAGAAGTATTTGTTTCCTTGCTTAAGGGGAGTAAGATTGTATTTTTGCATATATATGTTGTCTTGCAATTAGGAGCAAAAGATTTGACTTAAGATTTGATTTTTGTTATGATTGCATCTCCTACATTGCATACATGTCATGTGCTTTTATTGCCATATCTATTATTTATTTGGTATGCATGAGTTAAGGGGGAGCTTCTTTGAAGCTTTACTTTAATCCATGCATATATAACGTCATGAGTTTTGTCATCATCAAAAAGGGGAGATTGTTGGCCCAAAGGCCTATCACCCTAGTTTTGATGATGATCAACTCATGAAGTTATGATTTCTAATGATTTTGTGTTTAATTAGTGACAGATTCTTTATCAAGATCTTAGTAGGTGCAAAGCTCAACAAAGGATAAAATGTCAAGATTTAGAGCTTGCATGATGTGATCCAAGGAGCTTTTGGATCAAGCTTGGACCAAGTCAAGAAGATGAGAAGCCTTCAAGGGAAGACTTCAAGGAGTTGAAGACTTGTGTCTAGGTATAAGATTTGTATTTTTGTTTTAGAAAAATGTAAAGGATAGATAGTTGGTGGATTGCTCAGTCTATTCACACACACTCTTGATAGAACTCTTGATTTAATTGATTTCATAAAAGATTTCTTTTTAGAAAAGAATTTTTATTTAGTAAAAGATTTTCTTGGACAAAATATAAACTTTGGTTTTGGTATTTCTATCATATATATCTTTTCAAACCATAACCAAGTTTAGAGCTTTATGATCAAAAACATAGATATTTATTATGATTGTGTAGTGGATCATATCCATACACACTATGCTTTATAAGTTCAAAATATCTTGTTTTTGTTTTGTGAAGTTATGGAAAAACAAGTCTTAGAAAGACATGTTTTAGAAAAACAGTTTTTATTGTGATTAAAACTATTTTTAGATTTACTGTGAATTTATGGGATTTTTATTGAGTGAAAAGACCTATTTTCAAATCCCGTATCTGTGCAGAACTGTGCAAACTGTTTCAGGCTTCAGCGGTCGACCGGACCGGTCGACCGGGTCTAAAGTCGGTCGACCGGATCAGTCGACCGACGTGCACAGACGTGCACGCCTTGGTGCACTGGAGGACGGTCGACCGGGTCGGTCGACCGCTTCGGAGAGCTTTGCTCTCTGGAAATATCGGCCGACCGGTCCGGTCGACCGACAGAGAGATTACTCTCTGCTCCAGTGGGTCGGTCGACCGAGCCGGTCGACCGGAGGCTCCAACGGTCGGATTTTTGACTGTTGGCGGTCGACCGGGCCGGTCGACCGGTAGCACTGACAGAGCCCCAACGGCTCTATTTTCTGACAGCCTATAAAAGGGGGTCTTGTCAACTGTTTTTAGTAGAAGATTTTGGAGACTTTTGAGCTAGTTTTTCCAACTGATTTCAGAAGTTCTCTCCACATAATTGAGTGCAAATACTTCCCATCTTAAAGGGAGTTTTTATCAAGAGAGTGTTTTAGTGATTCTTTGAGATTTTCACCATAGTCTTTCCTTGCTTTTCTCACACCACACTTGAGCTATCCATTGCTAGATATTCCTATAGGTGTGTTGTAGTGAGAGTGCTCTTTAGGTGATCAAGTGTTGTGATCATCAAAGAGATTTTTCTTTGTTCTTTGAGGATACGGGCAAGTGTGCTCGTTGGTGGTTGAGTTCGGTTGTGAACTCTTTGGTTTGAGGTGCGGCCTCGGCGAGTCGGTGGACTTGCGTGTGTACGGGACTTGGGAGTCCGAGGGCTTGTAGGTGTTGCGGCACCGGGGAGAGATCCATTGGGATCTTGCATAGTGGAAATCCTTCGTGTGTCGAAGGCGGGGATGTAGAGCAAGTGTGCTCGAACCTCGAAACATACCCTTGTGTTTGCGATTGCTCACTCTTGCTCTCTTTCTCACTTAGTCTCTTTTATATCTTGCATTACTTACATTGTCTTTACTTTACATGCTTGATATACCCTTGTGCTTATATTGTTATATACTTGCGTGGGATTGCTTGTTAACACTAGTATTCAACCAAGAGAGCCAACGCGGCACCTCAACCCATTCAAGGGGAATCTAGAGGAGCTTGTCCAGAGCCTCGCAAGGGGAATTCGGCAACACTCTTGAGTTATACATAAGTGTTTAATTAAAAGAAGTTTATTTGGTCAACTTAGTTTTAATTCCGCATTATTTGTTCATAAGTGACCATTAGATTAGCCATCACCTATTCACCCCCCCTCTAGGTGATATTTCAACTTTCTCTTATAAAGTGGCAGGTCCATAAAAAATTTTTATCTCTGTCAAGTTAATATTACACCTCTGACAGTATCGTGAGAGTTCCTGAAATAGGATCTTTCTCATAAAGTTGACTTATTAAAATTCCATCATAATTTTGACAAAGTCAAGACTCTTTGCTTCTATGCATCTAACTAAAGACAAAAAAGTTCAAGACAATGAAAGAGGCAAAAAGAGAAGTGTCATTTATTTATTTCCAGGTACATGAAAGTGATACAAAAACGCTCTCTTATACAATAAGGTTGAGTGTTACAGTCAAAACGCTCTCTTACAATAAGATGGAGTGTTACAATTAAGGAGTACAAAGAAGTCCCTCTCTCTCTCAGAGGATGCACTCACTCCTTAAAGCCGCGTCTGATTCCAAGTGCGCGATGTTTGTGGCTACAATAGAAGCTGGTTACACCACGATGCATGATGTAAACATCGAAAGAGCCCTAGCTGACTAAGCTAAGAGCAATGGTGTTCTTGAGGTCCGGTGGAAGCAGGAAGTCCGACAACCCTTCGTTCATGAACATCTCTTTCCCCAGCAGACCATCCAGCAGACATGAGGAGTCCTTGATGTCGCTTCTGGGGTGCGAAAAGAAGGGAGTTATCCACCTTAACCCTTCCATCACCACAACCGCCAGAAGTTAAGGAGGGTAACTCCCTTCCTTTCACACCCCCAGATTTCTAATTGCTTGGACTCAGGTGCCAGATTTATTAAAATCGGCAGCTGATGGAACAGAACGCAAGGATCAAATCCGCGTTCTGCAAACCAAGTCCGCGTCTGAACCCTTCACAATTAGAAATATTCTAAGTGAAGAATCCGAAACGCAGGACCCAATGGCGCGAGGGTCCAACCCGCGCCTCGGTTATTAACTCAAAGACTGCGTCTGAGACCGCGTCTGAGAATCAAACACGAATTATATTGGTGTTAAGGATTCTTAGGGTTCTATGAGCTTCCGTTAATGGCGAAATCCACGCCTAAAAGGCATTATACCTGGGAAAGCGACATCCTGCGCAGAGGAAGCGCCCCTCTGGACCTCGGCGGCAGTCGCCCGTGAAGAAGAGGCGGTTGGCTTGGTCTTGGGTGCCATCTTTAATTCCAGAAAAATGAGATGAATAGTTCAAAAGTCCAGTAATGGAGATGAACAGTTCAACAGAGGAAGAAGAGAACTCTCTTGAGCAAGTGCATTCAGAGAAGAAAGAGGTCTCTCTGACTGTTGCCTTTTATAGGCACAAGGATTCGCAAAGATACGCGGCGTGTGACCCGATAAAAGCTGCAGCGAATCATCGCATGACGCGTGGAACAAATCATCGCGAAGATCATGCGTCACGACTCCGCAGCGAGTCGTCATTTGACACGTGGCGCGGTTCAGTTAATGAACCGAGAAGTCCGCGCGCCAAAAGGTGAAATCCTGCCGGTTCCCCAGGCCAGCTGGCGGCGTAATCATCACACGGCACAGATTCGCACCCAAGGGACGTACCTCTTAGATGGACATGCCCCGTCAGCATCTCCATAAATGCATTCGGAAGGTCGCGTCTCTCTACAAAGTCCGCGTCCGACCTAGCGGGCCCAACATCGCGTCTGCCTCATGGAAGATCAGGCGCGTTTCCGTTGCCAAAGGACGCACCCTACAGAAATCGCGTCTTTAAAGCAGTACCATCTCGGCTTTTTGAAAAGAACCTGCGTTCGGCCTCCTGCTTCTCTAAAATCAGTTCAACAGTACACTGACACAAGCAGACGACCAACCACTCCTGGCTTAAAGCACACCCGTGACAGACTAAAAGCAATCGGGGAGGTTTAGACTGTGCATCTAGACACTCAACATGATCAACTCTGGTGGCTTCAAAGAGTTCAAACAGTACACTCACGAAGACCAACTCCAGATAAAATCAAACCCGGAGCACTAACAGTCCAGTCATGAAAGCAAAATAGGCTAAAATCTAAAGTATTTCGAAATCCGTCCCAGTTAACTGCGGAATATCGAAAACTTTGGAGGGGGTTCTGTAGGCTGTCCAAAAGTTACTGGAGGACAAGCCATTGAAAAGCAAAGTTTCAAGCTCTAGACGCGAGGGACTATCACCCGCGTCTCAGCATCAAGGCGCGTTGGCCCGACACCCGCGTCTCAGCATCAAGGCGCGTTGGCCCGACACCCGCGTCTCAGCATCAAGGCGCGTTGGCTCGACACCCGCGTCAGCATCAAGGCGAGGGCTATCACCAGCGTCTCAGCATCAAGGCGTGTTGGCTCGTCACCCGCGTCTCAGCATCAAGGCGCGTCGGCCTGACACCCGCGTCTCAGCCTCAAGATGCAAAGGTCTAAAAACCCGCGTCTCAGTTATAACCGCCGTGGTTAAGGGACCAATCACTGCCCACACGTAAGGGAAATCAGCCCCCATCGTGGCATGTCTTTAGCAGGAACGTGGGTTAGTTACCGCCCATGTAGCGGGGAAGTTGGCCCTCATTGTGGAGCGTTTTCAGGGGGCACGTTCACCCTAGGACCTCTATAAATAGCCTCGTTTACTATGAGGTCGAGGCAATAGGCAATAGGCAATAGGCAATAGGCAATCGGCGATCGGCGATCGGCAATCGGCAATCGGCGATCAGAAGGAGGAGATCAGAGAGAGAAGAAGCAGATCAACTCTTCAGCAAGTTCGCTGCGTACGAGCTAGCTTTCGCCTACCTTTCTTTTAGAGTTTTGGTAGACAGAGCTGTGTCACTCTTTCTACCGGCCGAAGAGGAGATCCCTGAAGGACAGTCATCTGGTCAACGGAGAACAAGATTCACTCTCCACCGCCACACGAAGAACCCAGCCTTAAACAAAGGGGGAATTCAAGATTCAATATTCTCCCTCCCTTGTAACCGGAAGGAACAGTTTTTGTTGTAATCCTTTTCATTTGATTCAAGGAAAACTTTTACAGCAATTCACTGTCTCCCTCTTTCCCGGTCATACAAGAGGTTCCTCTTTATTTTAAGAAATGAAAAACAAACGATGTGAAAGGTGAGTAGAAAATCTTTGGGGGTTTTGTAAAAGAAAGGAGAGAGAAACGAGAATAAAGATGGAAGGAAAACGGAGATAATTAAAAAGAGAGAGTTTTCAGAAGAGAGGTTTTTTAAGAATGATATAAAGAGAAGCCATGACTAACTAACATTCTAATTTACTAACTTACTACTCTCGTTGGGTGATGCATGCCTCATATTGATTCATCGGCAATGGTGTGTCTTGCTTTGCCAAGTCCTTATATTGTCCCATGTCGAAGGTGTTTCTCATCTAGGCTAGGCTAGTTGCCTCCTTGAATCATTGGCTCTCTAAATAGATTTTCAACAGTAGAACAAGGATAGTCACTCTTAAAGATGCTAAAAAAACATACAAGAGTCACTAGTCCATCAAAGCTATAATAAAGCGAGCATGAAATAAGAACTTGTAATGTAGTCATTAGCATAGTGAAATGCTCCATCTTCATGTTCCATCAAGGCACTTATTCTAAAGACAAGGCTCTAAGTGAGGCTCACATGAATCATATGGAGGGGGAACATAGCATTTACAAAGAATAAAAAGCAACTCTCTTCATTGGAGGTAAAATAGACTTGTAGTTTGCAAGACAAAGGAAGAAAGCGTCCAATGAATCATATAAAGTAGCAATCACCCAAGAGTTAGTTAGTAAAATTAAAAGTTAGTTAGTCATGTTAATGAATTAGCTAGACATGAAAATAAAGAACAGCAATAGTTCATTGTAGAAATTAAATAGAAGAAAGTAAAAACTTAAAGAAAATAGTGCATTAGAACAAGAAAAGATTAGAAGATTGAAAGCTTGATCCTTATATTGCGTTGTTACCGTCTTCAATTACAAAGATTGCTCACTCTCACTCTCTTTTTCTAGATTCTAGAAAGAGAAAGAAAATACATAAGAGACTAAAAGAAAACCTAGAAAAACCCTAATAATTTTCCTATAAATAATGCTCTTTTCTCCTCTCTAGTTACAGAGGCCCTAGGGGTCTATTTATAGTCTTCATGAGAAGAAGCCATCCCACTTCAGCCTCCGGATCAAACACTGAAGTAACGGCCAAAAGATTGCCACGGGTCCGCGGCATGTGCCGCGTTTCCGCGGCCGTTTCTTGACCGCTGCGCTGGCGGATTTTTGTGCCTTTCTGTTGTATCTCGTATCCTCAGTGGATCTTCTAGAAACGGAGAATACGTTTTGGGAACTGTGTAGATCTGGGCTTTCTTCTTGTGGGCTTCTAATAAATTCTTTAATTCCTCAAAAAATCATAATTCTGGGCCTCTTTCCCCATTAAACATTGAACCCGAAAAAAAAGAGAAAAAAGCAATAAAAATCTAATATTTATTCAGATAAAGCATAGCATGGTTGTAGAAAATGATGCATAAATGACTCCAATCATGGCTCGAATCTCGAAACATATCTTGGTGTTTGCGTTTGATCTACTATCTCTAAACTCTCTCTTATATCTAGCATTGCTTTATATTGTTCATATCATACATGCTAGATATTGTTTGTGTATCCATACTTGTGTTGAACCAAGAAAGCTTCATATAGCACCTCAACTCTTAATTCAAAGGAATCTCGAGGAGATAGTCCAGAGCCCTTCACGGGGAATTCGGTTACACTCTTTGGTTACACATATTGTGTTGCAATTGAGTTTTTAATTCCGCATAATTTGTCACTAGATTAGCTAGTACACCTATTCAACCCCCTCTAGGTATATTTTCAATTAGTATCAGAGCCTACGCTCCTGATATTAGATTTAACCACTTAGGAGTGAGATCTTGGGATTGCTAATCTAGTATGTGCATTTGCACATATATAGTCTATACACTCATGCATCACCTTGCCCCTCTCATGTTTGATGTTTTTACGTCGATATGTGAAAGTTAGGATGAGTTCTTATCTAAAAATCTTAGATTTGCATGTCTATCTTGCCACTACCAAGAAAACTTATTTCGGTAATGACAAGTACATTAAGGCTAATGCACAAGCCTTAGAGGCACTTACGCACACGCTTAGTAAAGATTAATTTTCTATAATTTCTCATTATGATTCCAGATTTGCAGTATGGAATACATTAACCTCTCCTAAGCTTCAAGCAACAAAAATGTGGAGAAAGAATCTAGTGAAGATGAGTCCAACAAAACTTGCTTCATGATCCAAGGGAATGACTCCTTTGAGGTAAATTCGGACACTCAACTAGATGATAGTGTTAGTTCTTCTTATGATGATAACATGGATGCGCATACATTAAATGAAGAACTATCTATCTTGTGTGAAGACTTACTTTCAAAGTACAAAGTTTTGAAAAATAAAAGTTTTAAATTAAAAGAAGAAAATAAGGATATATTTTCAAAACTTAATATGGCTTTGCAAGAGAAGGTTGAGATTTCAAGTAAAAGGAACTCATTGAAATTCCAACTTGTCCTTGCCTTAAAGAAAAATGAAATTTTGAAAAATAAAAATGATTGTGATGATGTTTGAAGAAAAATGAGGTTTTGTCTTTAAAACTTGAAATTGTTTTAAAAGAAAACAATTCTTTGAAAAATAAAATTGTTTTGATTTCAAAAGAATTGAAATTTGTTTCAATAGAAAACACTTCTTTGAAAAATAATTTAATGCTCATATTTGTCATGTTCCTATTGCCCCTTCTTCTATTAATAAACATGTTTCTTACTCTACATCTTTTCAATTATTGAAAATGATATATGTGCTTTGAGAAGAGTGTAGATTGTTTGGGCTCCACTTTGAGCCAATATGCTATGAATCACAAGAAATTGAAATTCATATTTCGAAAGAAACAATTTCTCATATGCATGCACACAAAACACGGGATACACATGCTCATCATGCTCACACACATGATTCTATATATGCTCATGTGTACACTTGTACACATTATGGACGTACGGGCCACCTTGTAAGATTTTGCTATGATAAATTAAATATTTCAAATTTTGCAAATAAATTTGTTTGGGTTAGGAAATGTGCTAACCCCTATGGACCCAAGAAAGTGTGGGTATCAAAATCCACCCATATTGTATTTGATGCAGGTGTGGGCTCTCACTTGACGTGAGGGTATTGGTGCATTGATGGTGGATGCTTTGAGCTTGATGGACACTACATTGGATGCATCACCTTCAAGGATGTTTGGTGGGAGGACCACCATAGTTTGGAGACCTAGAGATTAGCCCTATTGATTTTAGTAACTATCTCTAACTCCCTATTTATGTATACATGCTCTCATTGATTGACTATAGCATATTTTAATTTTTCATGTTTATTATGTTAAATGCAATGTCAATTAGACTTATGATATACATAAATGATATTTGAGATACACCCATGTTTATATGGACTATTATTTTTGTGTTTTCACTATAGCTTAGCTATTGTGTATATCCTATCTCTAAAGCAAGTGCATTTACCCTAATGATCATGTTGGTTATGATTTTACACTTCATATTTTTGATTACTTGTTTAAATGAAATTTTCATTAAAACTTGTGCTTATACTTGTACAAGTAGTGAGTTATACTTGGTTATTATGTGTTGTACTTTATTGCTCATTTGTACTCATTACATGTACATGTATAACCTAATTGTTTTCCCTATCTTTGTATATGTTTTCATAAAAATGTATTTATATGTAAATTTTGTCCAAAATTTAGATATACATGTCTATCCTAGAGTCACTTGTTTTTCATGCAATATTCTATTATGGACTCATTTATGTTTGGGATATGTATGTATACTTTTAGTTTCAAGAAAACATACATATACCTTGAAGCGTATTTAGTTTTGATGATTTCTTACTTTTGATAAAAGAAAATTCATATGAGCTTCAATACCTTATTTTCATTATTTTGTTGATTATATGATTCTTACACTCTATATTTGGTGTTTACTCATGATTTTTTATTTCATGAACATATATGTGCTTTATTACTATTTGAGTGTCGATGATCGTGTGATTTTCATGTTTTCATGGGATACTTATCGTTTCATTCCTTATTTGAAGGATTTCAAACTAATTTGGAAAACTACTTTAACTTAGTTCATTATTCTTCATATGGTAGTGATTTTCAAACTATGCTAGAATATTTTCAAATCACATTTTTGAAAACCCCTACCATCAAAGGGCGGTTGGATGGGCGACCATGCCTTGCATACCTTTATTGAATATCTTTTAAACTTGTGCATGAATAGGGTGGTAGGTATGAGTTATACACATGATCTTCATGTTATTTTATTTTGTATACTTTCATTTGGTTCTTATATGTGGATGCTTCAAATTTCAATTAGTATCAATTTCAATTGGTATTTTCAATTTCATACATACATATATATGATTTGATTGTGCTTATTTTATAATATCTTTATATTCTTAAAGCATAAATTATATTTATGTTAAGCTTGATTTTATTCCAAATGTTAATTGGTATATTAACAAGCTTATTCATTAATTTCAATTGGTATTTATTTGGTATCAAATGTACTTCATGTTTCACCTTCAATGGTATCATAATCTACTATTGGTATTTTTAAAAAGAAATTCTACGAGTGGTTCCAACATTTGTTTTTGTCAACAATTTGATTTCATTGGTATCATAATTCATTTTGTTGACTTCAAGATATTTCAAAATTTTACTTTAAAAGTGGTTTCAAATTTGTTGATATATATTGCCTATATGCAAGGGGAGCTTAACATCTCCTCTATATATAGATTCATGTTGAGTGTACTTTTCATATTGAAGAGCTTGACCTTTTGTTATGTAGTACATGTGCGTAGGGGAGCTTAACATCTCGCTTATACATTATATATTATGCTTTATGTGGGTTAGGGTCTAGTCATTCCTTCTCCATGTAATGCATGTATGCAGGGGGAGCTAACTTTACGTTTCTCCTCTTCATGAATGTATATCGCATATACATCTTTATTGTTTGTTTGTCCTCACCCATTTATTAATGAATTACAAAAAAGGGGAAAGAATTTAGTGAGTTTATATATGCATTGCTTAATATTGATATTTATGCATATATGTGTTGTTTAGTTTATGCATTTCATGAATATTTTTTGTTTATGGCTATGCATGGGTTAAGGGAGAGCTTCTATGAAGCTTATCTTAATCTATGCATATATAACTCCATGAGTTTTGTCATCATAAAAAAGGGATAGATGTTGGCCCAAGACACATCACTCTAGTTTTGATAATGATTAACTCATATAGTTATAGTACTCTTGTATTTATATAGTTTTAGATTTACTATCAAGATCTTAGTAGGTGTTTAGTTTCAACAAAGGAGTTTTGGAGTTAACATATGTAGATTTAAGAGCCGCGCGTCAAGATCGCATCTAGCACTCGGATTGAGTCAAGCTCATTTGGATCGTATTTAGATCGAGCCGGCTTGGAGAAGGAGTTCTAC
>JAVJIF010028533.1:0-73850 GCA_038442645.1 Agave tequilana
TACTATGCTTAAACCAACAACGACAAATTACTAACATATGAAATGATGCCGATAAATACTCAGATCAACTATATAATTAATCGGCATCACAAAAAACAATCCAGGTATTCATGCTGGTAAAATATATCCAATGGTCATATGAAATGATACAAGCAACATATAGATAACACTGACAATGTTAAATAAGGAAATGATACGAGGGCAAACACTCACATGAAATGATGTGGTTTTGGAACCGAATCGCCGTCTGGTCTTCATTGCACGACTGGTACGGACCTGCGGATCATCCCATGGGTCAATTTTTGAATTGCCAGTGTATCGGGTCCACGGCGAACACGAATTCAGATCGGGTCCGGGTCTCCTGTTACCGGTTTAGATCGCACGAACGAGTCCGAAATACTGCAACACACAACTAGACACACGAACTCCACGAATATAATTATACACACGTACTGATATACACCCCGTATATAAATACACACCACATACATATGTGTATACATATATATACAAGTATACACATACATACAAATCATATATGCGCACATATTTATTGGCCCAGAGGCCCTTCACTCTTGTTTTGATGATGATTAACTCATGTAGTTATTGTTTACTAATAATCTTGTGATATTTAGTTTTCAGATATTTGATCAAGATATTAGTAGATGATTAGCTTCAATAAAGGTGTTTTTTGGAGCTTTCACATGTGATTCTAGAGCTCGCGCGTCAAGATCACATCTAGCACTCAGTTGGAGTCAAGCTCTTTTGGATCGTGTTTGGATCGAGTCGACTTGGAGACAGAGTTCTACAAAAACATCGGTTTGTTTAGTTTAAGATTGTGTTTAGATCATTGTAAAGATTAGATAGTGTTGATATGCTCAAGTTCACAATACACACACAAGTTTAAAGTTTCATGTTTGTTTTCGGTTTAACCGGTTTTGTTTTTCATATATATAGTTTTCATGAATAGATAGAATCAAAACAAGTTTACATGGTTTAATGTATATTAGATTTGTTCAATATACATCTAAGCTTCATCTATTTAGAAAAACTTATTTTGATAGTTTATTTCATGAATTTGGAGTTTTGTATTTAACACAAACTTATTTTTGGACTTCATGTCAAAATATAGATATAAATCTTTATATGTATATTGGATTCTATCCATATACAATATGCTTCAAAGTTGTTTAAATATCATGCTTTTGTATTTACATGTGTTTTTCAAAAATCCAAGTTTTAGAAAATACGGATTTTGGTTTAAGGTAAATTTTCTATCTCACAAAAATGGTTCAAATTGTTTGAAATATGTGTTGAATTTTTGTCACACATATTTGTATTTCAAAGATCTAATAAGAACTGATTTTTTGTGAAATTTATGTGATTTTATGGATTTAATTGAAGATAAAAAATCGAGTTTTTAATCCCCATAATAGTCTGAGCTGGCTGTCTGCCGGTCGACCAAAGGTCGACCGTAACAGAAGTCGGTCGACTGGTCCGATCGACCGACGTGCACAGAACGTGCACGCAGCCTTGGGCTGGTGGGCCGGTCGACCGGGCGGTCGACCGTCCAGAGAGCTTTGCTATCTGGAAATGGCCCCGGTCAACCGGCAGAGAGCTGCTGCTCTCTGTATCCAGTTCCGGTCGACCGGGTGGTCGACCGGAGGCACAACGGTCATAAAAATGACCGTTGGGCTGGTCGATCGGGCGGTCAACCGGAAGGGCAAAATTGCCCTTTCCTGCTGCCAACGGGCAAATTTGTTTGTGGGTTATAAATACCCCATTTTTTGGCTGATTTCACTAAGATTTCAAGATAGAAAAATTTACATTTTTCAAGTATTTTTCAGCAATAGTTTTTGGGTTAAAAGATTTACTTTTATTTGTTTTAAAGAGTTGGAAAAATCAAAGAAAAGAGAAGTCTTTGGGATTTATTTTTGTTCTTTATTTCCATTATATCCTAGAAGTTTTCCAAGTATTTTCTTTGTGATTTTGATTTTCAAACTCTTTATTTTCTCACACTTGAGCTATAATATCTATCCTATCTATTAGGATCTTTGTTTTGTGAGAAAGATTTGGTTTGTGGTCTTTGAGATCACCAAGTATTGTGGATCCTTATCCTTACTTAGCTTTGTGCCTTTCCCTCTAAGTGTAGAGGAGGTTGTGCATTGGATTGTGGTTATCCCTCTAAGTGTAGAGGTGATTGAGTTTGTTGGTATCCCTCTAGTGGGAGGTTGATCTTTGTTTGGCTAAGTGCCTATCTCTCTAAGTGTAGAGGTAATTTGTGTTGTGCCTTGCCTCTAGTGAGAGGTATTGTTGGATAGAGGAGTTGTGTACTCCTAGTTGTATTTGCTCAAATCCTCTGTGGAGGTTACCTGTGTGGGAAGTCCTGTGTGGATGAGTTAGTGAAAATCCTTCTGTGTGAAGGCTGGGACGTAGAGCTGTGTGCTCGAACCTCGAAACATATCCTTGTGTTTGCGTTTGATCCACTTTCTCTAACTCTCTCTTATATTGTGCATTGCATCATATTGTTCATATCATATATATGCCTGTGTTGATTGTGTGTGCCCATACTTGTGTTTAACCAAGAGAGCTTTACATAGTACCTCAACTCTTATTTAGAGGAATTTAGAGGAGATAGTGCGGATCCCTTCACCGGGAATTCGGCTACACTCTTTGGTTACACTAAGTATGTTGCATTAGTTTTAATTCCGCATCATTTGTCATTAGATTAGCCGTACACCTATTCACCCCCCTCTAGGTGTACTTTCAATTGGTATCAGAGCTTACGCTCTTGATATTAGGTTTAACTACCTAAGAGGGAGATCTTGATTGCTAATCTAGATTTGCATTTGTACATATTTGTTTACACACACTCATGGACTATATGACTCCTCCCATGTTTGATACTTCCAACATTGTTGTTTGGAAGGCTAGGATGTCCATGTACCTAAAAACCCTAGTTTTGCATGTTTTTCTTACCGCTACCAAGAAATCCTATCTTGGTAATAGCAAGCATATAGAGGCCAATGCACAAGCCCTAACGGCACTCAGAAGCATATTAAGTAAAGAATATTTGTGTTTAGTTTCTCATTGTGATTCCGCCTTTGCAGTGTGGAACACGTTGACCTCTCCAAAGCTTAACATCATGGAGAAGGAATCTAGTGAGGAAGAATCCGAACAACGTTGCTTCATGGTCCAAGGGAATGACTCCCTTGAGGTATATTCGGATACTCAACTAGATGATAGTTCTATTTCTTCTTGCAATGAGTGTATGGATGCACATGCTTCAAATTATGAACTAGCTAAAGGTTGTGAAAGATTGATTTCGGAATAAAAAGTTTGAAAAAGAATAGTTCAAAATTAAGGAAGAAAATGAAAATTTGTCTTCTAAACTTGATTTGGTTTTGCAAGAGAGGGATGAGATTTCAATTGAAAGGGACTCATTAAAATTCCAACTTGAACTTGCCCTAAACGAAAATGAAAATTTGAAAAATAGAAATGATTGTGAAATTATTTTGAAGAAAAATGAGGCTTTATCTTCAAAACTTGATTTTGTTGTAAAAGAAAATGAATCTTTGAAAAATAAAATTATTTCTATTTCAAAAGAATTGGATTTGGTTTCTAAGAAAAACATCTCTTTGAAAAATGATTTAAATACTCATGTTTGCCATACTAGTGTAGCTTCATCATCTAGCTTACCTATTGCATGCTCCACTTTATCTTCAAGTATTAAAAATGATATTTGTGTATTGAAGAAAGTGTTGATTATTTGGGCTCCACTTTGAGCCAATGTGCCATGGATCACACACGGTTGGAATCTATATTTCGAAAGAAACAAGTTCCAAATATGCATGCATACAAACCACGGCATACACATGCTTTCCACGTTTACCACAACACTATGTATGCTCATGTGCACTTGTACACATTGTGGACGTAGGGGCCACCTTGCAAAATTTTGCTTTGATAGAATTAAAGATTCAAATTTTGCAAATAGATTTGTTTGGGTTAGAAAGGGTGCTAACCCTCATGGACCCAAAAGAGTATGGGTACCAAAATCTACCCCTATTTTATTTGATGTAGGTGTGGGCTCTCACATGATGTGAGAGATGTTGGTGCTTTGAGGTGAATGCGTTCCGAGCTTAATGGTGACTTTTTGGATGCATCACTTTCAAGGGGAGTTTGGTGGGAGGACCACCTTGGTTTGGAGACCTAGAGATGTGCCCTTATGGTTTTGGTAACGATCTCTAACTCATATTTATGTTTACATGCTTTCATGATTGATTTTTAGCATGTTTTGATTATTATGTTAAATGCCATGATAATTAGAATTGTGACATACATGTATAGTATTTGAGATACACCCATGTTCATATGGATTATTACTTTTTAGTTTTCACTTTAGTTTAGCTATCGTATATATCATCACTCTAAATGATCATATTAATTTATGTTTTTTTCTATGCTTCATGATTTGATTACATATTTAGATGTAGTTTTTATTAAAACTTGTGTATATACTTGTACAACTAGTGAACCACAAATTGATTATTATATATTTGTGCTTGATTGCTCATTTGTACCCATTAGATGTACTAGTATAGCCTCGTTTTGATGATTCATGCATTTTGACTTGTATTCCCTATTTTTGGACATGTTTTTCGTGATGATATGTTTTAGCTTCATGTATATGTTAATTTTGCCAAAACTATTGTATGTATAACCTTGAGTCTTTTGCCTTTCATCCAAGATTCTTTATGGATTCGATTGTGTTTGGATATGTATGTATACCTCTAGTTTAGACTAAACATACATATACTTTGAAGTAGATTTGATTTTGATGATTTTTTTTAAGGAAATTCACATTGAGCCTTAATTGCCTATTTTCATGACTGTGTCTTTCACACAAAACTTGTAAACTCACATTACTTGGTGTTTTCTCATGATTTTATTTTCATGAGTATTATATGTGCTATATAGACTTTGAGTGTCATTGGTTGAGTGATTTTCATATTTTCATGAATATGTTATTGTTTTATTCCTTGCTTGAAGGATTTCGTACTAGTTTACAATTTTATCATAAAACTAGTTCGTATTCTTCTTTTTGGTAGAGTTTTCTAATATACTAAACTTATTTTCAAATTTATTTTTGAAAACCCCTACCCATCTATGGGTGGTTGGATGGGCGACCATGCCTTGTATGCTCAAATTGAATTTTTTTAACAAGTGCATGATAGGGTGAAAGGTATGAGTTATACACTTGATTCTCATTGTGTTTTCAATTGATATCACAATTGATATTTATTTTGTATACTCATATTTATTTTTATATATGTATGCTTTAACTTCAAACAATATCAATTTAGATTGGTATTACTTTTTCATACATATATATGTGTTTTGATTGTGCTTACTATATCTTTATATCTTTGAGTACAAATTTTGTCATGCCAAACTTGATTTAGTCCGTAATGACAATTATTTTTTGAATTGGTATCTTATACAAGTTTATGCATTATTTTCATGAGTATTTCATAAAGGGGGAAAATTCATGTTTTACCTTTCAATCGGTTTTTATTTACCATTGGTATCTTACTCCCACTCTTTATGTTAAAAAATGATATCTTAGTTTTCATTTGGTTTCCTATGCTCCTAATGAAAATTATTTTCAATTGGTATTTATTTTTTTCAATATGATATCAAGAATATTAAATTGATAGTATTCTCTATTTGGTATCTCTATTGTAAAATGTTTTGTTTATTTTCAATTGGTATCATAAATTGGTATCATGATGTTTCGATGTATACCTTCATACTAAATTGATAAAATTTTCAGTTGGTATCATAATGTTTTAATTTGTATTGCTCATATGCAAGGGAAGCTTAACATCTTCTCCATATATATATATATTGATGTTGAGTATATCTCATATTGAGGAGTTTGACCGCTCTTCTTTATGTCTTACACGTGTGTAGTAGGAGCTTCACATCTCCTTTTATACAATATATTTTATGCGTTATGTGATTAGGGTCTAATCATCTCTTTTTCATGTAATGCATGTATGCAGGGGAGTTAACTTCACGTCTCTCCTCTTCATGAATGTATATAGCATATACACTTTCTTGTTTTGATTTATGCAAAAAGGAAGAAAATATTATTTATATCCTTTATTATTTGTACCCCTTTTTTGATGAATTGACAAAAAGAGGGAGAGAAATTTGGAGATTTTATATATATGCATGTTTATTTAATTTGTTATCTTTTACTATTGGTTCAAAAACATCTTTCGTTATCTTTTGTTGGTATAAAGAACATGTTTATTTCATTGGTATCTAATACCATGTTTATGCATATTTTGTTGGCCCAAGGGCCCATCATTTTAGTTTTGATGATGATCAACTCATGTAGTTATAGTACTAATGATCTTGTGTTTAATTAGTCTCAAATTTGTGATCAAGATCTTAGTAGGTGTTTAGCTTCAACAAAGGATTTAAAGTCAAGTTTTGAGCTAACACGGTTTGATTCAGAAGCCTATGCATCAAGGCCACATTAAGTACTCAAGAGGAGTCTAGCTCTTTGGATCAAAGTTTGGACCAAGTTAAGAAGGAGAAGAAGACTTCAAGTGAAGACTTCAAAAGGAGACTTGTGTCTAGATTTGTTTTTGTTAAGATTTTATTTTAGATAAAATGTAAAGGATAGAATAGTTGGGGAATTGCTCAAGTATATCATATACACTCACACACAGGATTTGGATGTGTTTTTCATAAAAGTGTTTTTATTTTGGAAAAGTACAAAAGAGTTTTCAATTTGGAAAAATACCGTTTTGATTTTTTTGGAGTTTAATATATACATATGTTTTAACCAAAAATATTTTAGTACTTATTGTCAAAAACATAGATATTTCATCATGTATGTGTAGTGGATCATATCCATACACTCTAAGCTTTAAAAGAGTTTAAAATATCTTGTTTTTGTATTTGGAGAAGTTTTGGAAAAATAAGTTCTGAAAAATCTATTTTGGAAAAATAGAGATTTTATTTTTAGTCAAAATTTATAAGTTACAAAAATAGTTCAAAATGTTTGTAACATGTCTTGATTTTACTCAAACATGTTTGTATATCAAAGTATAATACTGAAACTTATTTTGTAGATTTTTAGAGATTTTATGGGATTTTATTTAAGTCAAAAAGCCAAGTTTTTAATCCCTATTTAGTTCTGGTCTGGCTTCTGCCGGTCGACCGGGCCGGTCGACTGAGCTAGGAGTCGGTCGACCGAGTCGGTCGACCGACGTGCACAAACGTGCACGCCAGTTCTGGCTGGAGGGCCGGTCGACCGACCCGGTCGACCACCAGAGAGCTTCTGCTCTCTGGAAAGCCCCGGTCGACTGGGCCGGTCGACCGGCAGAGAGTGTCTGCTCTCTGTTCCAGACCTCGGTCAACCGGGCCGGTCGACTGCTGGCCCAAAGGTCAGATTTCTGACCATTGGCGGTCGACCGGGTCGGTCGACCGGCAGCAGTCCAGAGCTGTTGACTGGACCCCAACGGCTAGTTTTCTTTGGCCTATAAAATGGGCTTTGTGGGACTATTTTTAACAAGATTTGAAGTGGGTTTTAGCACCAGTTTTTCCTACTCATTTTTGAGGTTTTCTCCACTTATTTAAGAGCCAAATACTTCCATTCAAAAGGAGAGTTTATCAAGAGTGTTTTCAAAGTGATTTCTTGTGTTTTCCTCCACACATTCCATCCTAGTTTTCTCACACAAATACTTGAGCTATCCATTGCTATATCTACCTATAGGGATCTTTGTTGTGAGAGGATTTGAGGTGATCAAAGTGTTTAGATCACCAAAGTTTACATCTTTGCTTTGAGGAGGCGGACTTGTGTGTTCGCGATTGTTTCGAGTTCTTATGTGAACTCTTTGTAGAGGTGCGGCCTCGGCGAGCTAGTGGGCTTGCGGTGTGTTGTTCTTGCGGCAACAAGAGAGGGACTAGAGAGTCCAAAGAGCTTGTAGGTGTTACGGCACCAAGTGATACGGTGGGATCGATTTTAGTGGAAATCCTTCATAGTGTTGAAGGCGGGGACGTAGAGCAAGTGTGCTCGAACCTCGAAACAAATCTCCCGTGTTTGCGATTGCTCTCTATCTCTTACTTGTCTTTATATCTTGCATGCTCATATTACCTTTATCTTTATATGCTTGATATATATTGGTGCTCATATTGTTATATGCTTGGGGATTGTTTGCTAACACTTGTATTCAACCAAGAGAGCCAACACGGCACCTCAACTCTTATTTAGAGGAATCTTGAGGAGTTAGTCTAGAGCCCTTCAAGGGGAATCTGGCTACACTCTTGTGTTATACTTAGTGTTTAGTTTAAGAAGTTTTTATTCCGCATTAATTGACCATTAGATTAGCTAGTCACCTATTCACCCCCCTCTAGGTGATTACAATTGGTATCAGAGCCACGTGCTCTTGATTTGGGTCTAACAACCTAGAGTTAAAGATCCTCATTTTATAGCTAATCACAATATTTGTACACATACCATGAATTTCATGTCATCTCTCACCTTTGACATTCTTAACATCCAAACTTGGAAGGTTAAGATGTCCTTATACCTTAAAGCCCTAGGTATTCATGTTTATTTTGCCACTACTAGAGATTCTTATTGATTAAATGGCAAAAATATTGAGGCAAATGCAAAAGCCATCCATGCTTTGAAGAGTACCCAAAATGATGATATTTATTTAGGGTTGCTAATCTTGACTCGGCTTTTGTAATTTGGAACACCATCATCTCCCTTGTGGAACAAGAACAATACTATGCGGGGAGCGACTCGGATGTTGGAAGTGACTCTTCCAATGTATGCTACATGGTCCAAGGGGATAACCCCCTTGAGGTAAAACCCGAATTCGAGGTAGAAGATGTTGATATGTCTTATGCTGAGCTTGAATCATTTTGTCAACAACTTCTTGAAAAATATGACATGTTTAAAAAGGATAATGAGAAAATGAAAAACAAATTTGATACCATGTTAAATGAAAAAGATTCTTTACAAGAGAATTTGAAAATGTTTCAAAAGAAAATGAAAGTTTGAAAAATGAAAATGTTTCCTTGCTTTCTAAATTAAATAATTTTTGTGAAGGAAACACTTCTTTGAAAAATAAAATTGTATTGAAGGAAAAACAAAAGAAATTACTTTGCATGAAAACACTTCCTTGAAAAGAAAATTTGTTGAAAAAGAAAAAGAAAATGTTTCTAAAAAGAATAAGAAAAATGATTCTCATTCTCACCATGCTTTACTTGCTATCATTGATAAAAATGAAGTTAAATTTTTGAAAACTAGAATTGATTGTTTATGCTCAACTTTGAGCAATTGTGCATTTAACCATAAAAGATTGGAATCCTTGTTTCAAAAGAAACAAGTTCCCCATGTTCATGCACAACACCCACATCATGCATATGCACACTTTACATGTCATGATCACACTCATACACATATGCATCCTAGAGTGTACAAGTTACACATTGTGGCCGCAAAGGCCATTTAGCAAATTCGGTTATGATAGAATTAACACTTTAAATTTTGCTAACAAGAAAGTTTGGGTTCCTTACAATGCTAACCCTCATGGACCCAAAAGAAAATGGGTACCAAAATCCTCACCTTTTATATTTGATGTAGGTGCAGGCTCTCACAAAACGTGAGAGAGTTGGTGCCTTGATGGTGGATGCCCATGGACTTGATGGACACACGTTTGATGCACCGCTATCAAGGAGGTTTGGTGGGACAATGATTGAGGTTTTACCTGCACACAAGAATACAAAATTTCAGATCTAAGAATAGGATGTGCAAGGTACTCAATTCTACCGCTATAGCAAGTGGCTATGCAGGTCGTGATCCACAGGGAGGGACTAGCGATGGAAGCTTTTTTAGTAAGTTTTCTTTTATTTACAATGATATTTACAATAATATTTACAATGATATTTATAATGAAAAAGAGTGGAAGAGATTGGGAATATTGTGGTGTTGGTAATCTAAGCTAAAGAAATAAAAGAAAGAAAACTAAAAACTAAAAAAAAAATACTTACCTCTTCTGCGCCTGTTTACCTTTTACCCGTATCAACGATGTACCTTTACTTGAAGGCGAGCGAAGCATGGCAGATGAGATCTTCCCTATTCCCGATTTACACTATGAAATAAAAAGGGTGAGCTATACTATCATAGAAAATAGATGTTCATCTTCATAAGCCATCAACGGCACTTGCAATGAGAAGGTAACTTTGAGACTATCACAAACACAAAAGAGGGATACAAAAACAAAACAAGAATAGAAGAAACAGAAACTTCGATTTGATTCAATTAACAATGGAAGAAAAGATTTACTTACACCGATGTCACCTCAGTACAAGCTTGATCTCCTTCCTCCATGAAAGTATCCTCTCCTCTCAGTTACATAATAAAACAAAAATTACATGAAGAAAATAAAAACCTAGGTTACAATCTAAAAATTTAGCCTAAGAAAAACCCTAAGTTCCTGTCTCTGGATCTGCCCTTGAGCTTCTGAGATCTGCTCTTCCTCTGTTGCTATGCAGGGTTATTTATAGGAGAAAACTAGAGGATAAGAAGCGTATGAAGATAAGAGGAGCAAAATATCTATGAATTTGAATTCTTCTTTTATCTCCAAACTTGTTTTGACTTATCATAGAAGTTCAAATCTTTCCTGCAACTTGTTATCATGTTGATCACCGAATATAGCTTATCTGCTAACTGAATTGGAAAGTTTGATCACATAAGAGTTGTAGTCCTTCAAGTCTTCTTTCTGGAGCATCTTGAATCATACTATTTGAATATCTGTAGCAAAAGTTATGACCTGAATACTAAAATGTGTACAGTCTGAATCCGAATTTTTCTCTCCTTTATCTTCATCTTGTGGTGCAAGCAACCTGGTTGAGTAGAACTTCATCCATCTTATCCTTTTCCTCCTCTTTTAGCAGAGTTCTATCTTATCCTTCCTTTTTCTCCCTTAGATTTAAATAAAGAATTTAAAATCCAAGTTTAGATTAGGTTAGATAATGTAGAAACTTCTAAATTACTACAATTTTGCATGGGCTTTCTGGGCTTTTGGGCTTCATTCAGGCTTTATTTCTTTATTTTCTAATTACTCAAGGCCTGCACACATTAAATAACAAAACTTTAATAATAGTGCATAATTAAAAGAATAAATAGGGAAACATGATAGTAAATGTACTGATAAATATGCATTTTTTACTACCTATCAGACAACCACCATGTTTTGGAGATTTGGAGTATAGTTCATGTGTTGGTAACTATCTCTAAAACTCCTAGTTTATTTACATACTTTCATTTGATGATTTTTAGCATGTTTGTTTTTATGATTATGCTTCATGTGGTAAATACTTGTTTAGATGTAGTTTTTTGTCAAAACTTGTATATATACTTGTACATGTAGTGAGCAACAATTGATTCATATATGTTTGCACTTCATTGCTCATTTGTACTCACTATATGCACATGTATAGCCTAGTTTTGATGATTTTCGCATTTACACTTGTTTTGCCTATTTACAGGTTTTACTTCATGTATATGCTATTTTTATTCAAAACTAATAAATATACATGTATGCCCCTTCAGTCTCTTGCCTTCATGCAAACTATATCATAGATTCTTTTCATATTTGGGATATGTATGCATATTGTTAGTTTTGGAGAAATCATACATATACCTAGAAGTTTGTTTTTAGATGAAAAATAAATTTTTATGATTTTCATCCTTATATGAAAAATAATTTTCATTATTTTTATGATTTGTAATAAAATCTTATTCATGTTTGTTTCAAGCTTTATTGACTATCTTCATGGAAAATACTAATTATATGATTTTTGTACACTCACACTTTATTTGTTTATTCATGACTTTGTTTCATGATTATTTTTGAGCCTTATAGATTTCGAGTGTCAACCTTTATGTAGTATGTTTCATGATAGACATATGATTTGGTTTCATATTTTGAAGGATCTTTAACTAGTTTTTTAAAAATTAATTTAACTAGTTATTTATTCTTCATTTGGTAGTGTTTTCACTATAAAAATATTTTTCAAATTCTATTTTTGAAACCCCTACCAACCCCTTCAAGGGAGGATGGATGGGAGAGCATGCCTTGTATGCTTTATTGAAAAACCTTTATCTTGTGCTTGAAAAGGGTGGTAATTATGAGTTATATACTTAATTTACATCATATTTTCAATTGGTATCTCAATTGATATTTTTTTTTGTATATACTCATATTTTTTTTCTATATATGCATGCTTCATTTCATATAATATCAATTTCTATTGGTATTTTCATTTTCATACATATATATGATTTATTTATGCTTGATTTATAAGATATTTACATGTTTAAAGTACAAAGTATGTTTATACTAAGCTTAATTTAAATCTTAATTTTCAATTGATTTTTCAATTGGTACTTTTTATATATGTGATTAGTCTACAATTATGCATTATTATATCGCATTCCCCACCAATTTATGAATAAAATGTCGGTCTAAACAGTGTTTTGGTCTCTCTTGCAGGTAAATCAAGAGTTTAAGAGCAAAGGAGTAATAAGAGCTTAATTAAACCTATTTTTGGGTAATTAAATCCGCATTACTTAGAGGCTAAGCAAGGGATCTTCTAGACGATACGTCGAATCTAGACCTTTGCTCACGTCAGACGAATATTCGGGCAAAATTACCAGAATTGGAATATACCAGGAAGCTCCCCGAAGCGCCACGGATTCTCGCACCAAAACCAGGGACTTTTGTCCCTGGTGCGGATCTGCGGCAATATGGTGGGGCCACGCGTCAATTTTCGACACGTGGCCCCGTCTCGTCTTCCAGAAGTCCTTCGCCTATAAATACCCCTGCATAGGTCCAGAACGAAGCAGTTTTCGATTTTAGGTTAGGGTTTCTATGTTTTAGGGTAGTGTAGGTAGGTGTTCTTCGTTTCATTTCTTTTGTATTTTCTTTTCTTTTTAGATCTCGTAGTAGGGCTGAGAGATTTGAAAAACATCTAGAGGGGGGTGAATAGGTGTAAGTGCTAATCAAGTGAGCTAAATGCGCTAAATGAAGAAGCTAATGCAAATTTTGCAATCACACTTATTACAATCAACAAGTGTAGCCGAATTCCCCGTGAAGGGCTCTGGACTAACTCCTCTTGATTCCCCTTGAATGGGTTGAGGTGCTATGTGAAGCTCTTGTTGATTAAGTACAAGTGAGGCACACACAAACAACCGAGCATATAAGATGATATATCAATATGAATCAATGCAAGGCACAACACAAATGCAAGCAAGTATGATATGAATGATGAATGATGCTTTGCACAAAATAAATGAGAGAGAGTTGAGAGACAATGGATCAAACGCAAAGGCCAAGATATGTTTCGAGGTTCAAGCCCCTAGCTCTACGTCCCCGCCTACACCACCGTGTAGGATTTCCAATCCACTATCTCCCACCGAGGGAACCTCTACCGAAGAGGATTTGTTACACTCTAGGAGTACCAAACTCCTCTCTCAAACAACCACCTCACAACCGAGGGGTAGGCCCGTAGCCAATACAACCAACAACCAACACCTCTACCGAAGAGGGTTACAAACCAAACTCCACCTCTCACTAGAGGGAGTAAACCAATCACCCGATCACCTCTACCAAAGAGGGATACACAAAGAGCAAGGGTGTTTACAACAAGTGGTTCCAAAGACCACAAACAATCTCTCTTTCTTTTCTCTTTTCCACAAAACAAATGATCCTAATAGAATAAGATAGGTGATAGCTCAAGTGTGGAATCAAGGTGTTTTTGAAAACAAGCAACAAAAAAACTAATTGGGAAATCTCTTGTAAAAGATAGAAAATGAAAGATCAAATCAATATCCCAAAACCTAGTTTTCTTTGATTTTCTAAAAACCCAAAACAATACAAAGATAAATCTTTTGGCACAAAACTCTTTTTAAAACTCTTTTAAAACAGTAGAGAAAGTCTGGAAATTTTGTCTCTAAAAACCTTCGCCAAAATCCCAAAGAATTGGGGTTTATATAGGCCCATCAGAAAATTAGCCGTTAGGCTGATGTGGCAGCCAGACAGGCTAACGGTCGACCGGCCCGATCGACCGCCAACGGTCAGAATTGTGACCATTAGGCAACCACGGTCGACCGGCACGGTCGACCCAAACAAACAGAGAGCACCGCTCTCAGTCCCGGTCGACCGCCCGGGTCGACCGTCCCAGAGCTGCCAAACGTGCACAAATCTGTGCCCGTCGGTCGACCGGCCCGGTCGACCGACTTCATCCCAAGTCGACTAATAAACTGACTTAGTCGACTGGTTGAAGCCTGGAACAGAAAACTAGGTCAGAAAAATAGTTTAAAAATATTTTGAAAAATCTTTTAAGTCTTCTAAAAAATCCACAAAACTTGTTTTAAACATTTTATATTAAAACACAAACTTGTGATAAAAATTTCAAGACATATATCAATCATATCAATTCATTTTTGAGTCTTGCAAATTTTATCAAAAACAAAACTTGTATTTTATCAAACTTGGATTTTTCAATACATGAATAGGAAAGTCAAAATAAGTTTGTCTAGGAAGTTAAAAGCATGTATGTATATCTAGAACAAATCTAATATACATAAAACCTATTTAAACTTGCTTTGATCAAACTATTCATGAAAACCAAATCCGAAACATAAAATGTGTGTGTTGTGAACTTGAGCATTATCATACTATTCTAATCTTTACAATTTGGATCTAAACACAAAACTAAACTAAGGTACCGATGTCTTCGTGTAGAGCGCAATCTCCAAGCCGACTCGATCCAAAACTCCTTGATCTACCGAGCAAGTGCTATATATGATCTTTGACGCTCGGGCTCTTGAATTAACATGTGAAAGCTTCCAAATTATCTTGTTGAAGCAAATCACCAACTAATAACTTGATTAATGATCTGAAACTAGAATCACAAGATTATTAGTACATATAACTACATGAGTTAATCATCATCAAAACTAGGGTGGAAGGCCTTTGGGCCAACAATCTCCCCCTTTTTGATGATGACAAAACTCATGGAGTTATATATGCATGGATTAAAGTTAAGCTTCAAAGAAGCTCCCCCTTAACTCATGCATAAACAAATAAACATAATAATACGCAATGAATGTACATAAACATGTATGCATCAACATGCATAAAACACATAAACATATTCTAGAAGCTCTAGATACCAATTAAATTAATAAAACATTAACAAAAACACTAGATGCTCTAGATACCAATAAAACTTAATATATGCAAAAACATAAGTATGCATATAAAACACAAATTATTCTCCCCCTTTTTGTCAATCATCAACAAAGGGGTAAAAATCAAAACAATAAATGAGGGGTAAAAATCTTTCTCCCCCTTTTTGTCAATCAAAACAATAAAGCAATGTTCTCCCCCTTTCTGTCTAAAACAAAAACAAGGTCAATAAGGGGTGACTATCAATTAGGATATCAATTGAAAATACGTCAATGAAGCATCTTGATACCAATTGAAAATAAACAAAGATCAATAAATGTTATATGCTATATACATTCATGAAGAGGAAGACGCTAAGTTAGCTTCCCTACACATATGCATTACATGAAGGAGGGATGTTAAGCCCTAATTCACATAACACACATTATGTAATGCATAAGAGGAGATGTGAAGCTCCCCCTACACACGTGTACCACATAAAGAAGAGATGTTAAGCTCTTCAATACAAGATACACTCATCATGAATCTATATGTAGAAGAGATGTTAAGCTCTCCTTGCATATAGTCAATATAAATCAAAACTTTTGTATTTTACTTTAAACAAAATTTTTAGATATCAATTTAAAACACAAGACATCTTGATATCAAAAGATAGTATTTTTCCTTTTAAAGTCATATAAACAATTGAAATGACTATTTTCTATCATAAAGTAGGGAGTGGAAAACTAAATACCAATTGAAATATGAAAATCGAATTTTCTCCCCCTTTATGAAATACCAACAAAAACTATGCATAGGCTTGAAATAAGATACCAATTGAAAACTAAATCAATTGAAATGAAGTTGAAGCTCAGGCTCTAACATAAACAAATTTGTGCTTAAGATATAGAAATATAGTAGCACAAATAAAACAAGTATATGTGTATAAAATAGAATGAGTACCAATCACTAATAGATGATACCAATTGAAAATATACATACACAAACACATATGAGTATACAAAAGAATCAAATTGATACCAATTGAAAGAGTTCAATGATACCAATTGACATAACAATAAAAGCATGGTATAACTCATATAACTAATCCCCCCATCTCATGCACAAGTTTAAAAAATTTTCAATATAAACATACAAGGCATGGACTCCCATCCAACCTCCCGTAAAGGGTAGGGTTTTCAAAATAGATTTGAAAAATAAGCTTTGTTTGAAAAACTCTACCAAAATGAAGAATATCGTAACTAGTTAAATGGAAAATCTTTTAAACTAGTACGAAATCATTCAAACAAGGAATAAACTAAAAATAATTTTCATAAAACACATGTAAATCACATAGCACTTAAAACACTCAATATTCAATAAAGTCCATACATGCTCACGAAAACATACTCATGAGAAATATTTCAAAATTGGTGAGTGTACAAGTAATGTGTGACATGGCATTATGAAATATCCAATTAAGCTCAAATTTTCTTGAAACAAGAAAACATGAAAATCATCAAAACTATTTAATCTTCAAGGTATATGTATGTCTTATACAAACTAAAGCATACATACATATCCAAAACACAACGAGTCCATAAAATATATGCATTAAGGCACGTGGCTCAAAAGGATAAGCATGTATATCTAATAGTTTGGACAAGATAGACATATACATGAAGTTAAACAATTAAACACAAAATCAAGAAAAACTAAATCTTCACCAAAACAAATTTCATTTCAAGGTATATGTATGAATTGTCAACACAATAAGTATACATACATATCCCTAAATACAATTGAGTCCATATATAGATTTGCATGAAAGGCAAATGACTCAAAGGGTATACATGTATGTCTTAAAGTTTGGCAATACAAACATGTACATGAAATGAAACACACAATCATAAAACAAATCCAAAAATATGAATACAAGTTTAAAATGCACGAATCATCAAAACTAAACTATACTAGCACATCTAATGGGTTCAAATAAGCAATCAAGCCCAAACATATATAGATTTATTTGTGGCCCACTATATGCACGAATATATACCTAGTCTTAATGAAAACTAACATCTAAACATGTAATCTACACATGAAGCATAAAACGGGATAAAAATCAACATGATAAACAAAAACATGATTATTAAGAAAATCCACAAGTTATTAGAACTATGATATACGCAATGTCAACCAAAAAGTGAGAACACAAAGAATTTATCCATATTAAACATGGGTGTCTCAAATAACTAAACATGTATATCACAAGTCTAATAAGCATGGCATTTTCATACTAATCACTAAACAATAAAACATGCTATAAACAATGAATATTGAAAGCATGAAAACAATAAATAGGAGTTAGGAATCGTTACCAAAACCTAGAAGGCAACTTTTCTTGTCTCCAAAACATGGTGGTCATCTCCACCAAAACTTCCCTTGAAAGTGATGCATCCAATTGATTTCCTTTAAGTACGGAACGCATCCACTCCAAGGTACGGCTACTCTCACGTCATGTGAGAGCCCACACCTACATTAAATAAAGGAGGGGTGGTCTTTGTACCCACACTCTTTTGGGTCCATGGGGGTTAGTACCTTCTCTAACCCAAACAAATTTATTTGCTAAATTACAATCATGTATACGATCAAAACAAAATTTAGCAAGGTGGCCCTTACGTCCACAATGTGTACAAGTGTACACATGAGCATACATGAGAGGAGTGTGTCCGTGAGAAGCATGTGTATGCCGTGGAGGGTGTGCATGCATAAAGGATGGAACTTGTTTCTTTCGAACCAAGGTTTCCAAACGTGAGTGGTTCATGGCACATTGGCTCATAGTGGAGCCCAAACAATCAACCTTCTTCTTAAGCAAACAAATATCATCATTAATCTTAGAAGAAGAAGTGTGTGATACTACCCTAGCATGGCAAACATGTGCATCAATCTTATTTTGCAAAACATCATTTTTCTTTAAACAAACATTAAATCATTTGAAATAGAAACAATTTTGTTTTTCAAAGCAACATTCTCTTTTAAAACAAAATCAATTTTTGAAGACAAAACATCATTATTTTTCACAAGAGTTTCACAATCATTTTTAGATTTTAAGACATTATTTTCTTTTAGTGCAAGGTCTAGTTGAGATCTAAGTGAGTCACATTCACTAAACACCTCTTCCTTCTCTTGCAAAACAATCTTAATTTTAGAAGACAAATTTTTATTTTCATCTTTTAAAACAAGATTCTCCTTTTTCATGATTTTGTATTTAGAAATCAAACTTTCACAATTTTTAGCAAGTTCTTCATTCATAGCTTGTGCTTCTAGGCAATCATTGCAATATGAATTAGAACTAGCATCTAGTTGAGTGTCCGAGTGTACCTCAAGGGAGTCATTCCCTTGGACCATGAAGCAATGTTCTTCGGACTCAACACTTCTAGAACTTCTCTTCTTTTCGATAATCTTTGGTAGCTCGGGAGAAGTCAAAATACTCCAAACTGCAAAAGCCGAATCATAATGAGCAAACACATGTAAATAATCTTTGTGAAGTGATGCTCTAAGTGCCTTTAGGGCAATTGCATTGGCCTTAATATGCTTGCTATTACTAAGGTATGATTCCTTGGTAATGGCAAGGTGAACATGCAATCCTAGGGTCTTCAAATAGCAACTCATCTTAACCTTCCAAATATCAAGTCTAGAAATATCAAACATAGGAGGGCTATCCATGAGTGCAAACTAAAATGTATGCAAGCAAACAAATGTGCAAATGCAAATGAAGATTAGCAAACAAATGGATCTCACTCCTAGGATGTTAAGCCTAAGTATCAGGAGCACTAGCTCTGATACCAATTGAAAACACCTAGAGGGGGGTGAATAGGTGTAAGTGCTAATCAAGTGAACTAAATGCGCTAAATGCGGAAGCTAATGCAAATTTTACAATCACACTTAGTACAATAAACAAGTGTAGCCGAATTCCCCGTGAAGGACTCTGGACTAACTCCTCTTGATTCCCCTTGAATGGGTTGAGGTGCTATGTGAAGCTCTTGTTGATTAAGTACAAGTGAGGCACACACAAACAACCGAGCATATAAGATGATATATCAATATGAATCAATGCAAGACACAACACAAATGCAAGCAAGTATGATATGAATGATGAATGATGCTTTGCACAAATAAATGAGAGAGAGTTGAGAGACAATGAATTAAACGCAAAGGCCAAGATATGTTTCGAGGTTCGAGCCCCTAGCTCTACATCCCCGCCTACACCACCGTGTAGGATTTCCAATCCACTATCTCCCACCGAGGGAACCTCTACTGAAGAGGATTTGTTACAACTCTAGGAGTACCAAACTCCTCTCTCAAACAACCACATCACAACCGAGGGGTAGGCCCGTAGCCAATACAACCAACAACCAACACCTCTACCGAAGAGGGTTACAAACCAAACTCCACCTCTCACTAGAGGGAGTAAACCAATCACCCGATCACCTCTACCAAAGAGGGATACACAAAGAGCAAGGGTGTTTACAACAAGTGGTTCCAAAGACCACAAACAATCTCTCTTTCTTTTCTCTTTTTCCACAAACAAATGATCCTAATAGAATAAGATAGGTGATAGCTCAAGTGTGGAATCAAGGTGTTTTTGAAAACAAGCAACAAAAAACTAATTGGGAAATCTCTTGTAAAAGATAGAAAATGAAAGATCAAATCAATATCCCAAAACCTAGTTTTCTTTGATTTTCTAAAAACCCAAAACAATACAAAGATAAATCTTTTTGGCACAAAACTCTTTTTAAAACTCTTTTAAAACAGTAGAGAAAGTCTGGAAATTTTGTCTCTAAAACCTTCGCCAAAATCCCAAAGAATTGGGGTTTATATAGGCCCATCAGAAAATTAGCCGTTAGGCTGATGTGGCAGCCAGACAGGCTAACGGTCGACCGGCCCGATCGACCGCCAACGGTCAGAATTGTGACCGTTAGGCAACCACGGTCGACCGGCACGGTCGACCCAAACAAACAGAGAGCACCGCTCTCAGTCCCGGTCGACCGCCCGGGTCGACCGTCCCAGAGCTGCCAAACGTGCACAAATCTGTGCCCGTCGGTCGACCGGCCCGGTCGACCGACTTCATCCCAAGTCGACTAATAAACTGACTTAGTCGACTGGTTGAAGCCTGGAACAGAAAACTAGGTCAGAAAAACAGTTTAAAAATATTTTGAAAAATCTTTTAAGTCTTCTAAAAAATCCACAAAACTTGTTTTAACATTTTATATTAAACACAAACTTGTGATAAAAATTTCAATACATATATCAATCATATCAATTCATTTTTGAGTCTTGCAAATTTTATCAAAAACAAAACTTGTATTTTATCAAACTTGAATTTTTCAATACATGAATAGGAAAGTCAAAATAAGTTTGTCTAGGAAGTTAAAAGCATGTATGTATATCTAGAACAAATCTAGTATACATAAAACCTATTTAAACTTGTTTTGATCAAACTATTCATGAAAACCAAATCCAAAACATAAAACGTGTGTGTTGTGAACTTGAGCATTATCATACTATTCTAATCTTTACAATTTGGATCTAAACACAAAACTAAACTAAGGTACCGATGTCTTCTTGTAGAGCGCAATCTCCAAGCCGACTCGATCCAAAAACTCCTTGATCAACCGAGCAAGTGCTATATATGATCTTTGACGCTCGGGCTCTTGAATCAACATGTGAAAGCTTCCAAATTATCTTGTTGAAGCTAATCACCAACTAATAACTTGATTAATGATCTGAAACTAGAATCACAAGATTATTAGTACATATAACTACATGAGTTAATCATCATCAAAACTAGGGTGGAAGGCCTTTGGGCCAACAAGATTCATAGAGAGATAGAGAGGGATTGATGTAATAGATGGTGACAATCTATGTAAAGGTGCCTCCTTTCTTCTCTAATGTAATCTTCTCCATCTTCTACATGATTCTTTGCTAACTTTTTCTTCTTCTCATGGCAATCTAGCTATTAACCACTAACCATCTAACCACTTACTTGATAATCCACATGAATCTAATAGTCTCTACAAGGCCTTACTCTTGCAAGAGCCATTGATGGCTCATGATGATGGATTCTAACATTCTAACACCTAACCCGCTAACTTGCTAACTTGCAATGTCTTCTTTATTTCATGCTCACCTCTAACCGATTTTGATGATTTAATAAGTAGCTTGCAGCTTGTTAGTGGTATGGATGTGTTGTTTGAATGTAGAAGATCAATCTTATGGAACATACTCTGTATCGTCTCTTGAAGCCAAGGATTAGTGATGGCCAAGGATCCATGTGAGACAATTATACTAAGAGGTTAGCATGGTTAGTGGATCAATTAGTAGTTAGTAGCCATGAGTTTTATTTTATCTTGTTTTAAAAACAATTTTCAAAACTCTTTTATCATTTTTTCTATCGTTGTTTTTACCATCATCTGAGTTCGTCCTTGTTTCATCTTCTTTTCTATTTTGGTTTCCAAACCACTTTTCTCTTTTGTTTCCACGTTGTTTTCATCGCTCTCCTCACCTCTCACATGCTTGATTTCCTTTTCTTTTCTTTTATTTTCTTTTTCTAATTTTTTAACAAAGAAGAATTGTTAACAAATGACGTGAATAAAAATTGTTAATGCTTCTATCGCCTCCCGTCCCTGTGGATTCGACCCGTTGAGCCAATGCTATAACGGAAGTATCGAGGGAACATTAGCACATACACACTTTTCATTGATTTCATAAACTACATATTTTAGAGTGCTAGTTTCGCCTCGATCAACAAATTTTTGGCGCCGTTGCCGGGGAACGGGAATGGTTTTGAATTCACGTTTTTATAACATTTTTCTTCTCTGTTTTGGTGTGCAGGACACTCTTTACAGGATCTTAACATTGCAGAACAAAAACTAGCTTCGCATCTTCCTACTCTAGAAAGCAGGGACCCAGCTTCTAAAGAATCGTCGCGCAAACGCGACATTTGCCGCGCCAACGCGGCTATTTTGTGATAATTGTAAATCTTGTTGTGCTGGGCTGTGTTCATTGTAATAGCTAGTTGATCTGTACTATTGCTTTCCTGCTTTAATTGCCTACACACCGCAATAAACTAAAGAACTAAAATATAGTATTTGGACGCTTTTAAAACGCTTTTAAACCGGTCGACCGACAGCAGTCCAGAGCTGCTGACTAGACCCCAACGGCTAGTTTTCTTTGGCCTATAAAAGGGGGCTTTGTGGGACTGTTTTTAATAAGATTTGAAGTGGGTTTTAGCACCAGTTTTTCCTACTCTTTTGTGAGGTTTTCTCCACTTGTTTAAGAGCCAAATACTTCCATTCAAAAAGAGAGTTTATTAAGAGTGTTTTCAAAGTGATTTCTTGTGTTTTCCTCCACACATTCCATCCTAGTTTTCTCACACAAATACTTGAGCTATCCATTGCTATATCTACCTATAGGGATCTTTTTTGTGAGAGGATTTGAGGTGATCAAAGTGTTTAGATCACCAAAGTTTACATCTTTGCTTTGAGGAGGCGGACTTGTGTGTTCGCGATTGTTTCGAGTTCTTATGTGAACTCTTTGTAGAGGTGCGGCCTCGGCGAGCTAGTGGGCTTACGGTGTGTTGTTCTTGCGGGAACAAGAGAGGGACTAGAGAGTCCAAAGAGCTTGTAGGTGTTACGGCACCAAGTGATCGGTGGGATCGATTTTAGTGGAAATCCTTCAAAGTGTTGAAGGCGGGGACGTAGAGCAAGTGTGCTCTAACCTCGAAACAAATCTCCCGTGTTTGCAATTGCTCTCTCTATCTCTTACTTGTCATTATATCTTGCATGCTCATATTACCTTTATCTTTATATGTTTGATATATATTGGTGCTCATATTGTTATATGCTTGGGGATTGTTTGCTAACACTTGTATTTAACCAAGAGAGCCAATGCGGCACCTCAACTCTTATTTAGAGGAATCTTGAGGAGTTAGTCCAGAGCCCTTCACAGGGAATCCGGCTACACTCTTGTGTTATACTTGGTGTTTAGTTTAAGAAGTTTTTATTCCGTATTAATTGATCATTAGATTAGCTAGTCACCTATTCACCCCCCTTTAGGTGATTACAATTGGTATCAGAGCCACGTGCTCTTGATTTGGGTCTAACAACCTAGAGTTAAAGATCCTCATTTTATAGCTAATCACAATATTTGTACACATACCATGGATTTCATGTCACCTCCCACCTTTGACATTCTTAACATCCAAACTTGAAAGGTTAAGTTGTCCTTATACCTCAAAGCCTTAGGTATTCATGTTTATTTTGCCACTACTAGATATTCTTATTGTTTAAATGGCAAAAATATTGAGGCTAATGCAAAAGTCATCCATGCTTTGAAGAGTACCCTAAATGATGATTATTTATCTAGGGTTGCTAATCTTGATTCGGCTTTTATAGTTTGGAACACCATCATCTCCCTTGGGGAATAAGAACAATACTTGCGGGGAGCGACTCGGATGTTGGAAGTGATGCTTCTAATGTATGCTACATGGTCCAAGGGGATAACCCCCTTGAGGTAACTACCGAATTCGAGGTAGAAGAAGATTTTGATATGTCTTATGCTGAGCTTGAATTATTTTGTCAACAACTTCTTAAAAAATATGACATGCTTAAAAAGGATAATAAGAAAATGAAAAATAAATTTGATGCCATGTTAAATGAAAAAGATTCTTTACAAGAGAAATTTGAAAATGTTTCAAAAGAAAATGAAAGTTTGAAAAATGAAAATTTTTCCTTGCTTTCTAAATTGAATGATCTTTGTGAAGGAAACACTTCCTTGTGAAATAACATTGTTTTGGTGGAAAAACAAAAAGAAACTACTTTGCATGAAAACACTTCCTTGAAAAGAAAAATTGTTGAAAAAGAAAAAGAAAATGTTTCTAAAAAGAATAAAAAAATGATTCTCATTCTTACCATGCTTTACATGCTATCATTGATAAAAATGAAGTTAAATTTTTGAAAAATAGAATTGATTGTTTAAGCTCAACTTTGGGCAATTGTGTATTTAACCATAAAAGATTGGAATCCTTATTTCAAAAGAAACAAGTTCCCCATGTTCATGCACAACACCCACATCATGCATATGCACACTTTACATGTCATGATCACACTTATACACATATGCATCCTAGAGTGTACAAGTGTACACATTGTGGCCGCAAAGGCCATTTAGCAAAATTCTGTTATGATATAATTAACACTTTAAATTTTGCTAACAAGAAAGTTTGGGTTCCTTACAATGCTAACCCTCATGGACCCAAAAGAAAATGGTACCAAAATTCTCACATTTTATATTTGATGTAGGTGCAGGCTCTCACAAAACGTAAGAGAGTTGGTGCCTTGATGGTGGATGCGCATGGACTTGATAGACACACATTTAATGCACCGCTATCAAGGAGGTTTGGTGGGACAACCACCATGTTTTGGAGATTTGGAGTATAGTTCATGTGTTGGTAACTATCTCTAAAACTCCTAGTTTATTTACATGCTTTCATTTGATGATTTTTAGCATGTTTGTTTTTATGATTATGCTTCATGTGGTAAATACTTGTTTAGATGTAGTTTTTGTCAAAACTTGTGTATATACTTGTACATGTAGTGAGCAACAATTGATTCATATATGTTTGCACTTCATTGCTCATTTGTACTCACTATATGCACATGTATAGCCTCTTTTTGATGATTTCCTCATTTACACTTGTTTTGCCTATTACAGGTTTTACTTCATGTATATGCTATTTTTGTTCAAAACTAATAAATATACATGTATGCCCCTTGAGTCTCTTACCTTCATGCAAACTATATCATAGACTCTTTTCATGTTTGGGATATGTATGCATATTGTTAGTTTTGGATAAATCATACATATACCTAGAAGTTTGTTTTTAGATGAAAATGAATTTTTATGATTTTCATCTTTATATGAAAAATAAATTTTCATTATTTTTATGATATGTAATAAAATCTTATTCATGTTTGTTTCAAGCTTTATTAACTATCTTCATGGAAAATGCTAATTACAAGATTTTTGTGCACTCACACTTTATTTGTTTATTCATGACTTTGTTTCATGATTATTTTTGAGCCTTATAGATTTCGAGTGTCAACCTTTATGTATTTAGTATGTTTCATGATAGACATATGATTTGGTTTCATGTTTTGAAGGATCTTTAACTAGTTTTTCAAAAATTAATTAAACTAGTTATTTATTCTTCATTTGGTAGTGTTTTCACTATAAAAATATTTTTCAAATTCTATTTTTGAAAACCCCTACGCACCCCTTCAAGGGAGGAGGATGGGAGAGCATGCCTTGTATGCTTTATTGAAAAACCTTTATCTTGTGCTTGAAAAGGGTGGTAATTATGAGTTATATACTTAATTTACATCATATTTTCAATTGGTATCTCAATTGATATTTTTTTTGTATATACTCATATTCTTTTCTATATATGCATGCTTCATTTCATATAATATCAATTTCTATTGGTATTTTCATTTCCATACATATATATGATTTATTTGTGCTTGATTTATAAGATATTTACATGTTTACAGTACAAAGTATGTTTATGCTAAGCTTAATTTAAATCTTAATTTTCAATTGATTTTTCAATTGATACTTTTTATATATGTGATTAGTCTACAATTATGCATTATTATATCGCATTCCCCACCAATTTATGAATAAAATGTCGGTCTAAACCGTGTTTTGGTCTCTCTTGCAGGTAAATCAAGAGTTTAAGGGCAAAGGAGTAATAAGAGCTTAATTAAACCCATTTTTGGGTAATTAAATCCGCATTACTTGAAGGCCAAGTAAGGGATCTTCTAGAAGATACGTCGAATCTAGACCTTTGCTCACGTCAGACGAATATTCGGGCGAAATTACCAGAATTGGAATATACCAGGAAGCTCCCCGAAGCGCCACGGATTCTCGCACCAAAACCAGGGACTTTTGTCCCTGGTGCGGATCCGCGGCAATATGGTGGGGCCACGCGTCGATTTTCGACACGTGGCCCCGTCTCGTCTTCCTGAAGTCTCCTTCGCCTATAAATACCCCTGCATAGGTCCAGAACGAAGCAGTTTTCGATTTTAGGTTAGGATTTCTATGTTTTAGGGTAGTGTAGGTAGGTGTTCTTCATTTCATTTCTTTTGTATTTTCTTTTCTTTTTAGATCTTGTAGTAGGGCTGAGAGATTCAGAGAGAGATAGAGAGGGATTGATGTAATAGATGGTGACAATCTATGTAAAGGTGCCTGATTGGACAAAACAAGGTATGTGAAGTTAATTGCACAAGAACTAGGTATAAAAGATATGGTTCAATGTTTAGAGTTCACCTTTGGTTCTTGTTCACTTCAAATATGTAATTGATATACCTTGTCCAATCTTTCGCTATAGCATATAGCTATACCGAGTCGAACCACAAGGAGAGCTAGCGTAGAAGCGTTACGATATGAGTGAGAAAAGGAAACGAGAATTCTTCTCTTGCTTAAAAGAATGAATAAAACACAAAGAAAGGAATGAAAGAATGTATGGATATGTTCATGGTGGTAAGTGAAAAGAAATCAAGATCAAGGTTGTTGTATTCACACTAAAAGGAAAGAAAACTTTAGAAAACTTGAATAAAAGAAAACCATGACTAGCTAAGCTTAACTACCTTGCTAAAGACTTACTAAACTCCGTGATAGTGATGTGTGCCTCATGTTGATTCATTGGCATGGATATGTCTTGCGTGTTGATCTAATTACTTTCCCACTTGGATGATGGGGATCATTCTTGGACTTGTCTTGTAGCCTCCATAGATGGTCATAGGCCTACAAATTAGACTTTCAATAATGGAATCAAAAGAGCTACACTCAAGGGATGCTAATGAATAGGCATACAACATTCAAAAATCGACATAATGAAGTTGTACAACAAATAGCATATTGGTGATCCATCTCCATGTTCCATCAAGGCACTAGTTCAAAGACTAGGCTCTAAGTGAGGCACACATGAATCATATGGAGAATTACAACAAGATCTTGCCAAGAAATGAAAAGAAACCCATCGGAGAAGAGAAGACCATACAACTTGCAAGATGAAGTAAAGCAATCACCCATGAGTTAGAAGTTAGCAAGGTAGTGGTTAGCTAGTACATGGAGAAAGAATTAGCTACACACCATTACAAAAGAAAAGCTAAACATGAATTAAATTGCAAGAAAGTAAACAAAGCAAGTAAGGAAAGAAATCAAACTAGAATCAAGCTCAAGTAGAGAAGTAGAGAATGGATCAATCCTTGTATAGCTCCAAGTTGTCACTCCTTGATGATACAAGCTCTCTCTCTCTTACAACTCTCTCTTGCAATGAAATCTAGGGAGAAGAAGATCATAGAGAGCTAAAAATCCTAAAGAAAAACTAACAAAATACAAAACTTTGAACTAATCTCTCTCTCTTCTCTGATCAGTTTTTGCTCGCAGGTGAAGGTGCACTATTTATAGCAGAAAGGAGAAGCTTCGAGAGCCAAGGTTGTTGCCACGAAATCCGGGATCTCAACGGCCTAGATCTGCCGCGGATTGCCGCGGGATCGCCGCCAGATCTGGGCCGTTGAGCCGGATCTTTCTGGTGAGATCTGGTAGTTGGGTTGTTAGCCACGTGGACTACTTGGATTCTCCAATTGGCGCGCGGATCTCTCTAGATCTGGATTTGAATTTGGCTTTATCTTAATCATGGATTAATCACTTAATTAGTGTTAATTAAGTGATTATTTGGATATCTCTCCATTAAGTGTGTACCTGCAAATAGGTAGAGAAGAGGAGTAAAAATCACATATTTATTTGTAATATGCATGGGAGTTATGATGTAAAATATGCAATATTGGATACTAATCACACCCCCACACTTATTCTTTTGCTCGTCCCGAGCAAAACAAAGAAAAAGAAAAGAAAATCTATACTACCAATTTATTACACCACTTTCGCAGGTGACGCGATTGCACTGAGCGTGTGCAACAAGCCGTTAAACCTCTAGGTTACCCTAGAGGAGGAGTGTTGTCTCCTGAGGGTTTTCAGCGGATTACACCCACAAAATCCATAAAGAAAGAAAACAAATGTTAGTGTTTTGAAAACGCATTTTGAACTAGAGACAAGTTTACGAACTATTTTTGCAAAAATATAAGTGATCCTAGGTCATAAGTCCACCTATAATCATTCTTCCTTAAACTTAGTATCCATGCAAGATCTTGTCTTTAATTAAGGTAAGAATTCAAAATTAGATTGAATATTTTTATCCTTCATAAAACCTAGATAGTATGCACACCGTGTAAGTGAAGATTTCTGGGATTTCAACTCTAGCCATCAAGCCATTTATTTATTTATATATATATTTTTTTTTATGCTTTTTTCTTCCCTTAGTTTAGGCTTTCTAGTCTACCCTTGTAACGAGCCTTTAACCGATGACTCCCAAACCAGACGGTCTTAGGGCACCAGATGAGAAAACATCCCTCGGGTTTAAGGTCTCGAGTAAAAAAGGCCACAAAACTAAGGGGGATTATTTTTTATCACCGTTAGGCGTGAATAATCATGCTTCTTGAGGCACAATTATCCAGCTTAATAAGTGAGATCACCGTTAGGCGTGAGTAACCATGCTTCTTGAGGCATAGTTATCCAGCTTAATAAGTGATCTTTTATTTATATATATATTTTTTTTCTTTATTTATATGGCATTTTTGGTCTTTGTCTCCATCCCAAGAAATGTGTAAGTGTAAAGTGCATATTTATCTAAGGTAAAAATTCAAGATAAAAATATCTCACCAATTTTACTTACTTAGTCTATAATTTCAAACAAGATCTATTATTTCAACTAAATTTAAGATGTCATAATTAAGGCTTTCTTAATTTCTAAGATACATCTTAATTTTCTTAAAAATAGATCAAAACTTTGTCTCTTATTTCAAAAAGTTTTTATTTTTTATATTTTTTTTATTTTTTATTTATTAAAAGAAGTGTAAAAGAAAGAAAATCTAAAAAAAAAAACTCTAAAAGAAGTGTAAAAGAAAGAAATTCTAAAAACTCTAAGTTAGTAAACCCTCCCCCACACTTATTTCATGCATTGTCCTCAATGCATTATGATATATGTATGCATGAAACAAAATAGAAGGGGAAGGAATTATTTACAAGGAATATACAAGTGTAACTCTCACCTGGGCTTTTGGTCGCTTCCCTCTGGCCCGTTTCCCATCGTTCCAATGTGTTCTCTTTCTTGAGCTCCATTGGGAAACGGTCTGAATTATTCTAACCCTAGGTGTTTCCAGTTTCAATTGGTTGTTATTTTCATTCATACTCATTCCACCACATCGTTCACAAACAAAGTCCTTATCACCACTCTCACTCAGAATCTCATCACTTCCAATTTTAAGAAATTTTAACTCTTCTCCATATAATTCTTCAAAACTCAAATCAACATCCGGAAGTGGACAATCAGCTAATTTACCCCGAGTTGACTCATCTAAACACATGATCTCATCAGCAAACAAGTCTTCAAAAGATATATCAATTGGAGGTTCTTGAAGAGAATCACAGAATTGTGACTCATCTTTTGAATCCTCACAATTGTCCTCAATAAAGCTAACCTCAAATGTTTGATTTTTTGTTTTGTGAGGCTGTGTGTGGAAGACATTGAGTTCATGTGTCATGTTACCGAAGCTCAGCCTCATTGACCCATTCCGGCAATTAATGATGGCATTTGCAGTAGCCAGGAATGGTCGTCCCAAAATGACTGGAGTTTGAGCCCTTTGATTAGAATTAGACACTGGTTTCGTTTCAAGGACTACAAAGTCAACAGGATAAATGAATTCTCCAACTTTGACAAGGACATCATGAATTATCCCCTTGGGTTTAGTGACAGAGCGATCAGCCAATTGAATGGTCATTTGGGTAGGGAGGAGATCACCTAACCCCAATTGTTGGTACACAGAAAAAGGTAGGAGATTGATGCTGGCCCCTAAATCAAGAAGTGCCCTATTGATTGTAGTCTGTCCTATGATGCATGAAATGGTGGGGCTCCCTGGGTCTTTGTATTTAACAGGAATTGGACCAGTGAGCAGCTCATTGATGGATGATGCTAGGAAGACTTTTTTAGGAACTTGGGTCTTCCTCTTCTTGGTGCACATTTCCTTCAAAAATTTGGCATATGATGGCACTTGTTGAATGGCATCAAGAAGAGGGACATTGATTTGGACCTTATTGAATGTTTCTTTTATCTTCTCCATGTGAGCATTTGACTTGTTATTTCTCAGCCTATTTGGATATGGAGCAATAGGCTTGTATGTATGCTCATCTACCTTTTCTTCACCCTTTGCCTTGGAAGTGGATGGCTCTGAACTAGAGGATGGTTTGTCAAAAGTTGGTTGTATTGGGACATGAGGTGTTGGCTTGGTACTGGATGAGATTGTGAACTAGAAACCTTATTGTCAACTTGTTTACCAGATCTCAGGGTATGAATGGCATGACAGTGACTGGGTCCTGAATCTTCAACTTTGGGATTTAGCAATGGCTGATTTGGGAACAAATTTCTTTGATTCTCAGCCAATTGCCCAATTTGGACCTTCATTTCATTCAACTCCTGCTGCTGGTTTTTTGTTAAGGTTTCTATCATTTGTTTCAACTCAGATATCTCGGAATTATTTTGGGGTGGATGTTGAGGGTATGGAGATTGGAATTGTGATTGGTAGAATGGTAGAAGATTCTGATAAGACTGATATGACTGTGGTGGACTTTGAGCTGGATGAACATACAGTGAATTCTGATCGAAACTGGATGGATGAAACTGAGCATTGTATGGATATGGAAGTGGTAGCATATGATGCTCAGGACCAGACTGACTCCATGGAAAATTTGGATGGTTCTGCCATCCTGAATTGTAAGTGTTGGAGTATGGATGATTATTGGGTCTGGTAAACGCTGCATTCATTTTCTCCTGAAATGATTGTGGCTGATATAATGGACACTCCTCAACAACATGGCTAAGGTCATGACAGTTGGTGCAACCTGGTCTAATCAAAGGCAATGGGTTGACCTGGTTGACCACAGAATTTCCTTTTGACTCAAGCAACTCTATCCTCTTCATTAATTGTGTGATCTTGGTTTCTGCAGCTAGAGAGGATTCTATGGATTGTGTACCAGTTCTGGAAGTGGTGGGAGTCGGTCTATCAGGGCATGACTCCCACTGAATGGTTTTCTCAGCTAGGGTTTCAAAGAGATCCCACCCCTGATGTTCATCTTTTTTCAAGAATTCCCCTTGGCACATGGATTCTAAAAGTGTTTTCGTTTGGTAATCTAATCCATCATAGATAATCTGGCATAGACGCCATTTCTCTATGCCGTGATGGGGACACAGGGCAAGAAGGTCTTTGAAACGCTCAAGATACTTCCAAAAAGGTTCATTTAGTTCCTGCTTGAATTGCATTATGTTCTTTCTCATGAGGGCTGTTTTGTGGATAGGATAAAATTTCTTAAGAAAGACTTTAACAAAATCCTCCCATAAAGATATGGAACTGACAGGAAGATTATAAAGCCATTTCTTAGCTAAATCCTTAAGTGCAAACGGTATGAACCGTAACCTAACAGCATCCTCAGACAGTTGGGAAATTCTCATCATTTGGCATACCTCTTCAAACTCACGAATAAAGAGGTACGCATCCTCAGACTCTAAACCATGGAAATGGGGAAGTGTACTAATGAATTATGGTTTCAGCTCAAAATTGTTTCCATTAGGCTCGGGGAGAAGAATGCATGAAGGAATGGAGGTGCGAATCGGATAAAATCGATCCTGAAGTGAGACGTTGTTCTTCATTGGATGAAGTGGTTAAGGAAGTGTAAGTGTAGAAAGAATTAGGATCACAAAACCACTCTCGTATATACAATCACAAACAACGTGCACCGATCACACCAGCGAAAAAGAAAAATAACAAACAACAAAAGAAAAAAATCAATCCAAGCTTGTCTAGGGTTTCTGGTCCTAGATGACTCCTAAATAGACTGTCCATAGGAGGTTTGGTGTAGAATCTGACTATAAGCAAATCAGCCAGGGAAGGGTAAGGTTGGTGGGAGGTTTTCCGTCCGAAGACGTTCCTTAATTAAGTAACCAGCAACCTTCGAGCTTTCGGCCCTCAACCCTTTCCTAGACACTGATTTTACAGAAGTCAATTTCCAACACTTTTCCCCCTTAGGAAAATCTCCTAATGAGTCCGAGATGTCCCTAGGGCCAACGTCTATCAATTTTTATTTACAAGCTTGGGATTGTGAGTGCGTGGGATAGTGGTTTGCGGGCTAAGGAAAGGGTAATGACCTCCCCACCTTATCTTATTTACAGGTATTGCCCTTAAAATTGATTGTGCAAGTGTACGATATATAAACAAACAAGGTTCACTCCAAGTAAGATAAATCAAACAAAGAGTGAGTCCTAGTCAATATGCAATGCTTACGTACCTTGTCCCCCGCACTCTTCAACAGTAAATGTAAAGTAATTGAAAGACACGTGCCTATAATGCAAGATGTCTAAACAATTTTTATCAATTTATACCAAATCTTTTACTGTTGATTAACAAATATCAGGTGAAGAATATAAGATTTCAGATATATCAGCAGAAGTAATTTGCAAAGCAGCAAGCCCTGCAGAAAAATTGTTAGAAGTGACTCCTCTTTGCCGCGTTCCCACGGCAAAATGCCGCGGCTACGCGGCAATTTGGAGGGATCCTGGGCTCTGCTTTCGAGAGCAGAGGCCCAGGTCCACTTATATGATTCTGCACTGCAAGATTTTCTGTATCTTCAACCTGTACCTGCAACAGAGAAGAAGTATCGTTTAGTTTCTCACTTTTAAAGCAAATACCGTCGCTCTCCCCGGCAACGGCGCCAAAATTGATTGGACAAAACAAGGTATGTGAAGTTAATTGCACAAGAACTAGGTATAAAAGATATGGTTCAATGTTTAGAGTTCACCTTTGGTTCTTGTTCACTTCAAATATGTAATTGATATACCTTGTCCAATCTTTCGCTATAGCATATAGCTATACCGAGTCGAACCACAAGGAGAGCTAGCGTAGAAGCGTTACGATATGAGTGAGAAAAGGAAACGAGAATTCTTCTCTTGCTTAAAAGAATGAATAAAACACAAAGAAAGGAATGAAAGAATGTATGGATATGTTCATGGTGGTAAGTGAAAAGAAATCAAGATCAAGGTTGTTGTATTCACACTAAAAGGAAAGAAAACTTTAGAAAACTTGAATAAAAGAAAACCATGACTAGCTAACCTTAACTACCTTGCTAAAGACTTACTAAACTCCGTGATAGTGATGCGTGCCTCATGTTGATTCATTGGCATGGATATGTCTTGCGTGTTGATCTAATTACTTTCCCACTTGGATGATGGGGATCATTCTTGGACTTGTCTTGTAGCCTCCATAGATGGTCATAGGCCTACAAATTAGACTTTCAATAATGGAATCAAAAGAGCTACACTCAAGGGATGCTAATGAATAGGCATACAACATTCAAAAATCGACATAATGAAGTTGTACAACAAATAGCATATTGGTGATCCATCTCCATGTTCCATCAAGGCACTAGTTCAAAGACTAGGCTCTAAGTGAGGCACACATGAATCATATGGAGAATTACAACAAGATCTTGCCAAGAAATGAAAAGAAACCCATCGGAGAAGAGAAGACCATGCAACTTGCAAGATGAAGTAAAGCAATCACCCATGAGTTAGAAGTTAGCAAGGTAGTGGTTAGCTAGTACATGGAGAAAGAATTAGCTACACACCATTACAAAAGAAAAGCTAAACATGAATTAAATTGCAAGAAAGTAAACAAAGCAAGTAAGGAAAGAAATTAAACTAGAATCAAGCTCAAGTAGAGAAGTAGAGAATGGATCAATCCTTGTATAGCTCCAAGTTGTCACTCCTTGATGATACAAGCTCTCTCTCTTACAACTCTCTCTTGCAATGAAATCTAGGGAGAAGAAGATCATAGAGAGCTAAAAATCCTAAAGAAAAACTAACAAAATACAAAACTTTGAACTAATATCTCTCTCTTCTCTGATCAGTTTTTGCTCGCAGGTGAAGGTGCACTATTTATAGCAGAAAGGAGAAGCTTCGAGAGCCAAGGTTGTTGCCACGAAATCCGGGATCTCAACGGCCTAGATCTGCCGCGGATTGCCGCGGGATCGCCGCCAGATCTGGGCCGTTGAGCCGGATCTTTCTGGTGAGATCTGGTAGTTGGGTTGTTAGCCACGTGGACTACTTGGATTCTCCAATTGGCGCGCGGATCTCTCTAGATCTGGATTTGAATTTGGCTTTATCTTAATCATGGATTAATCACTTAATTAGTGTTAATTAAGTGATTATTTGGATATCTCTCCATTAAGTGTGTACCTGCAAATATGTAGAGAAGAGGAGTAAAATCACATATTTATTTGTAATATGCATGGGAGTTATGATGTAAAATATGCAATATTGGATACTAATCAGTGCCTCCTTTCTTCTCCAATGTAATCTTCTCCATCTTCTACATGATGCTTTGCTAATTTTTTCTTCTTCTCATGGCAATCTAGCTACTAATCACTAACCATCTAACCACTTACTTGATAATCCACATGAATCTAATAGTCTCTACAAGGCCTTGCTCTTGCAAGAGCCATTGATGGCTCATGATGATGGATTCTAACATTCTAACATTCTAACACCTAACCCGCTAACTTGCTAACTTGTAATGTCTTCTTTATTTCATGCTCACCTCTAACCGATTTTGATGATTTAATAAGTAGCTTGCAGCTTGTTAGTGGTATGGATGTGTTGTTTGAATGTAGAAGATCAATCTTATGGACCATACTCTGTATCGTCTCTTGAAGCCAAGGATTAGTGATGGCCAAGGATCCATGTGAGACAACTATCACTAAGAGGTTAGCATGGTTAGTGGATCAATTAGTAGTTAGTAGACATGAGTTTTATTTTATCTTGTTTTAAAAACAATTTTCAAAACTCTTTTATCATTTTTTCTATCGTTGTTTTTACCATCATCTGAGTTCGTCCATGTTTCATCTTCTTTTCTATTTTGGTTTCCAAACCACTTTTCTCTTTTGTTTCCACGTTGTTTTCATCGCTCTCCTCACCTCTCACATGCTTAATTTCCTTTTCTTCTATTTTATTTTCTTTTTCTAATTCTTTAACAAAGAAGAATTGTTAACAAACGACGTGAATAAAAATTGTTAATGCTTCTATCGCCTCCCGTCCCTGTGGATTCGACCCGTTGAGCTAATGTTATAACGGAAGTATCGAGGGAACATTAGCACATACACGCTTTTCATTGATTTCATAAACTACATATTTTAGAGTGCTAGTTTCGCCTCGATCAACAAATTTTTGGCGCCGTTGCCGGGGAGCGGGAATGGTTTTGACTTCACGTTTTTATTAACATTTTTCTTCTATGTTTTGGTGTGCAGGACACTCTTTACAGGATCTTAACGTTGTAGAACAAAAACTAGCTTCGCATCTTCCTACTCTAGAAAGCAGGGACCCAGCTTCTAAAGAACCGTCGCGCAAACGCGACATTTGCCGCGCCAACGCGGCTATTTTGTGATAATTTTAAATCTTGTTATGCTGGGCTGTGTTCATTGTAATAGCTAGTTGATCTGTACTATTGCTTTCCTGCTTTAATTGCCTACACACCGCAATAAACTAAAGAACTAAAATACAGTATTTGGACGCTTTTAAAACGGTTTAGATATTTGCATTTAGGCACGTGTCAATTCAATTCTAATATACTGTATTTTGTTCTGTTGTTGTGATCTGGATTGAGGTGTACATATGGCATTGCATATAGCATAGGACAAACACGTGGGTGATTTATCGCTTTGTGTTATCTTCTTGTCTATGTTGCACACTTGCACGAATTGAAATTAAGGGCAAAAACCCGTACAAGATAAGGTGGGGATTTCAATACCCTTCCTTAGCCCAAAAAACCACCTCCCCACTCACACAACCCAAGCCCTAATTAAAATTGATAGACGTTGGCCCCTGGGATATCTCGGACTCATTAAGAGATTGACCGAGGGTGGAACTTGTTTTGAATCTTACTCTTGTGAAATCGGTGTCTAAGGTTGGAGATTAAAAGGTTACGCCTCGAAGATACCGTGGTTTGGCGTAATTAAGGCCCTTTGCTTACGCACGGATACCTCCCACCGTATTTTGCCCCTACCTGACCGATTAGCTTGTGGTCGGATTCAAGCAACAACCTCCCTCGGGTAATCAACCAGTTAGGAGTCGTCTAGGTCTAGGTCAACCTTAATATAGGCGTGGTTTTGACTTTTTCTTTTCTTTTTGTTTGTTGTTTGATTTTTCTTTTTTGTTTGTGATTGTTTGTGAAATGGAATTCAACAATAACAATTCTTTCACTCATAATATGAATTCATATTTCACATCGACCCCATTTGTTTCGGATAATTCCAACCCGACTTTTTATAATAAGAACCAACCAAATACACCGGGTTGGCCTTATGCGAATCAATACAACCCATACCCACAATCTTATGACTATAATTTCCAAAATAATTTCAACTCTTCACAGAGTCAATGGGGATTCACCTCCCCCGAGTCAAATTTTCAACCTCCTTGTCCACAATTTACACAATATTCGTTTCCCGATTTCGCTTCCTATACTTCTTTTTCTAGACCTCCCATTGAAGAAAAATCTGACCTAGAAAAGAGTATAGAAGCCAATCTACAAGAGGCCGAACAACAACTTCAGAAAATGTTGGCCTCTCCAATTTCACAATATTTTTAAGAGTCTTACTCAGTTTCACCTCCTCATAATGAATAACCATCTGCTCTGAAAATGAGTAAGGAACTCTTGCGTGAGTCTAAGCCTCAATCTCAAAACATTTTGGACTCACATTCTTCACAAAAATTCCAAAACCAAGATTCTTATACTCCCATTCTAGAGCATCCACTTGTAGAAAAATCAAGTCTAGAAAAGAGTATAGAAATCTTACAGGAAGTCTGCGTTACAATTTCAAAAATCTTCTTCTCAGTCTATTGATAGGTTGGAAACACAATTGAGTAAATTGGTCAACATTTATAAGAATGAAGAATATCTCTCTTCTCCACTTTTGACCAATTCAAATATCTCTAACTCTATCAATTTGACCCATGACTCCTATTGTTTTGGAAACCAAGATTCCTACACTCCTTTTCTAGAACAACCAATTGAAGATACATCACATCTAGAAAAGAGTATAGAAGTCTTACAAGAATCCACACTAAAATTTCAAAAATCTTCTACCGAGTCTATCAATAGGTTGGAAACACAATTGAGAAAATTGGTTAGCATTTATAAGAATGAGGAAACTCTATCTTATCAACCTTTGACCAATTCACCTATCCCTAACTCTATTGATTTAACCTAAGACTCTTATCATTTTGAAAATCAAGATTCAATTTCAGCACACCCATCTGAACTTGTCCAAACTTCAAATCCTATTGACATTTTGGCAAGTTATCCTTTTCCTGAAATTGAACTTGAGCATGAATATGATCCTGAACTTCCACTTGGTAATTCAATTTCACTTCCTGATTCAATATTGACTGAGGTATTTTTACCTGAATTCAGGCCTTTTCCCGAGTCAGTATTGGATTCTGTACCAATCCATTGTGAAATTGAATCACCAATCTTTTATGATCATATTGAACTTGACCAATTTCATGCTTTTGAAAGTCCCATTGATAAATTGGCAACTTCTCATTTTTATGGAATTAAACTCAATGAGGAATGTGACATTGATCCTCAAATTTGTGATCCAGTTCAAATTTCTGAATCAATATTGACTCCTATTATGTTACCCAATTTGAGCAACATTTTAGAGTCAGTTTTGATTCCCATACCCGTCATTCTTGAACTTGAATCACCAATCTTAGGAAGTCACATTCCATCATGGGGAAATGAATGTGGACCTGAGCTTCATCTTCTTGATTTGGACCTACTTCCTAGACAAATCTCGACTCCCGAACCTTTACTTGACTTAAGTCTTTTTCCTGAGTCGGTATTAGTTCCTATACTTCCTGAGTCCAAATCAATCATTCCATTCTGGGACAAGGGTCTTGATAAATTTGACTCTGAAATTATTTTAAAATTTTGAAATTAGAGAGGGTAAAATTTTTAATAAAAATCATTCATATCTACATCATTCTAGTGGGTTGTATTCTAGAGATCTCTAGTGGGTTCCTCCGGACTCCACGCAAGTTGGATTGGGCCGCATTTCGTGGACCAATCAGACCACCACCGGAACCACCACCTTGAGGTGATTTTTTCTTCCCTCTCTATTTATTTCATGCATACATACATCACGATGCATTGAGGATAATGCATGAGATAAGTGTGGGGGAGGGTTTACTAATATAGAGTTTTTAGATTTTCTTTCTTTTACACTTCTTTTAGGATACTTTTAGAAATCTTCCCTTTTGTATAGCATTTTTCTCTTTCTTTAAAAACTTTTTGAAATAAGAGATAAAGTTTTGATCTATTTTAATAAAATTAAGATGATCTTAGAAACTAAGGAAGCCTTAATTATGACATCTTAAACCTAGTCGAAATAATGGACCTTGTGTTGGCCCAAGGTTACAATCACCCTTGTTTAGTGTATTTTGATGATTACAAAACATATTAGTTATTTGTACTAATAACATTTGTTGTTTAAGTGTGTTTTCAGATTTCTATTCATACTAGAAGTCTTCTCTCACAAATACAAGGTTTTGGACTCAAGTCAACTCCAATTGGGCTCAAGATGCAAAATTGAAGATCAAGTGAAGATAGCCCATCTTGAAGCATTGCCTTGAAGTCCTTTAGAAGTTTGTAAGTTTAGAATGTTAAAGTTTGAATATAGGAAATTTGGCTCTAGGATTTGCACACACACTTGTTTCATGTATTTCCTATGTTTTGAAAATGGTTATTGAAAATGGTTATTTCTAAGTTTTATGCCTTAGTTTATATATACATGTACCAAAGCTTTATATCTTGAAAAACTTGTTTAAAACATGTGTATAAACTATTTTCTGCATAATACTTAGCTATATGTATTTTAAAATATTTATCAAAATTTTTCTAACTCAAACAGCCCAGTTTTTCAGTTTCAGGCAACATCGGTCGACCGGCCCGGTCGACCGGTGCTGTGTCTGGACATGCACTGTTTGTGCATGTCCGTCGGTCGACCGGAACGGTCGACCGACGGAGAGCATTCTGCTCTCGGGAATTTTCGGTCGACCGGATCGGTCGACCGGAAGAAGGAAACTGTGTTTCCTCCTTTGGGTCGGTCGACCGGACCGGTCGACCGGGAGCCAACGGCTACTTCCAGCTAGGCTGGCGGTCGACCGGACCGGTCGACCGCCAAGCCTGCAACTTAGCAACGGCTCTTTCCTCTTTGGGCAGTTCTGAAAAATCTGTTTTTTGTTTCAGCTTTAACAGATTTTTGGAGATTTGTTGGGGAGCTTTTTCAGAGAAAATAAGACAAAAATAAATTGTTTTTAACCTATTTTTAAGCCTATAAATAGAGGAGAAGTCTCTCTTGCATTTGACTTAGAAAAATCCTCAAGTTTTGTTGTTTTCAAAAGAGAAAAGAAAAATTGTTTGAAGCTTTCAATTCCTACTCTTTCAAGATTGTTTTTCAGTTGTGTTTGATTCTCTATATCACTCTACAACTGAAAGTTTTCTCACCACACTTCATAGAGCCAAAAATCCTATAATCATTCTATAGTGAAGTTGTAATTGAAGTGAGAGTGTTTGTAAAAGAGATTGAGAAAAAGTGTAGTGATCAAGTTGTGATCACCTTGTTCTTGTAATTCCTTCTTTGTGGAGCAACCTCTTCGGTAGAGGTCCTTTGTACTTGGTGGAGCTCGGTGCTCGGTCTTCGGTAGACCAATTGTAAAGGCATCCTCGGTGGATAGTGGAAACCCTTCACGGAGGTGAAGGCGGGGACTAGAGCAAGTGTGCTCGAACCTCGAAACAAATCATCTTGTTTGCGATTGCCTTTGCGTTATTCTTGCTTTCAATTTCTCTTGCTTTATATTGTCTTGAATTATTTGCTTGAGAACTAACCCTCTACTTGTGCAATCTTGTCTTGTTTACTTTACTTGCTATACTTGTTGTGTTACATTGTGTGCATTTCATTTCTCATCATCATACTTGGCATTGATCGATCACACCTCAATACAACACGGTTGCATTGCGCACCTCTAACCCATTTTAAGGGGAATTGGGAGGAAGGAGTTCAGAACCTCGCAAGGGGTATTCGGCTCTTAGTCGTGTTTTTGAGAGATCGTTGCATCACTCATTTTATTAAAGTTTAAAAAGATCATTAGATTAGCATTCACACCTATTCACCCCCCTCTAGGTGTTTTTCAATTGGTATCAGAGCTTGGACTCTAGGATTTAGTTTAACAACCTTAGAGAAGATCCTAATTTGCTAATCATTTCATTCATATTCATATAAGTAAAAATGACCGATGGAATTAAGACCCCTCCTAAGTTTGATGGACTCAACTTTCCCATATGGAAAGTTAAGATGACCGTGTTTTTGCAATCTCTAGGTAGCCGAGTTGCAAAGGCCGTGACTAAGTCCTTTAGTGTACCCCCCGGTGACGAATCCACTTGGTCCGAAATAGAGACTAAGGAATTCGATGCCAATGCCAAAGCTCACTATGCACTTCTTCAAGCCCTAAATGATGATGACATAGCTAGGGTTATACATTGCAAATCCGCATTTGAGATTTGGTCACACTTGATAGTCACTCATGAGGGGACCTCACAAGTAAAGAAGGCTAAGATTGACCTTCTTCGGTCTCAATATGAAACATTTAGCATGCAAGAAAATGAAACCATAGATGATATGGTTACAAGATTTACCAAGATTACTAATGGACTCTCTTCTTTAGGTGAAGATATCAACAATGATCAAAGAGTAAGGAAGATCATCCGGGCTCTTCCTCCTTCATGGGAAGTTAAAGCTACAACCTTGAAGGAACTCAACGACAATGAAGAGATGGAGCTCATAGGTCTCATTGGGAACCTCAAAACCCATGAGATGGAAAGGAAAGCAAGGGAGGATATGGCTCCTACCAAAAAGAAGACCATCGCCTTCAAGAGCCAAGCTACACACTCCGATGAAGATGATGAAGAAGAAGATGATGAGGAGCTCTCACTCCTTGTTAAGAATGTCCGGAGGATGTACAACAAGGCGAAGTACCAAGGTAGAAGAAGATGGCAAGGAGGCAAAGAAGAAAGAAAGATCACTTGTTTCAATTGCCAAAAGCCCGGACACATTGTGGCGGAGTGTCCGGACAAAGCTAAGCCCTCCACTTCAAAGAAGCCTTACAAGAAGAAGGCTATAAAGGCAACTTGGGATTCGGAGACCGAATCCGAGGAAGAAATAGACACCGCCAACATGTGCTTCATGGCTAATGAAGGCACAAGCAAGGTAACCTCTTCCCCTTCTCATGATAATGAACTTTCTATGGATGTGTTAGAAGAGGCTTTTGTTGAGTTGTCACAAAACTATGATTTCTTAAAGAAAAAGTATCTTAAAATGAAAAAGGAAAATGAATCTTTAAGTCTTCAAGTTTTTACTCTTACAAAAGAAAAGGATGAGTTGGTTTCCACTTTGGCCACTACCAAAAATGATTTTGAAAAATATAAGATTTCTTGCAAAGGTAAGCCCCACTAATTGATTCAAATGAAGTTTCTATGCTTAAGGAAAGATTAGATTCTTTAAGTGTTGTTTTGAAAGATTGTGAATTTAACAAGAAGAAAATTGAGGCTATGTTTCCTAAGAAACAAGCCCCAAAGAAAAATGCTCATGCTCATGTTCATGCTACACAACCTAAACAACATGGCAAAACCCCAAAACATGCTCACACTACACATACACATCATGCTTTCATGTATAGAAAAGTGTACTCATGTTCACATTGTGGGCGGAAAGGACACTTAGCTAATTTTTGTTATGATAGACTAAGTGCATCACATCATAATGTTTGGGTTCGTAACACTAACTTTCAAGGACCCAAGAAAGTTTAGGTACCAAAGTCAACAATTGTTTTAAATGATGTAGGTACTTTCCAAAGCCCAACGACGTAGAGGTTTGTGGTATCTTGATAGCGGTTGCTCAAGGCACATGACTTGGGACATCAATAACTTTGCAACCCTTTCAAGATATCATGAAGGTGGCACCGTCACCTTCGGAGATGACGCCAAGGGTAAAATCATCGGTATTGGTAATGTAAAACTTGGCACCTCTTTTAATTGAAAATGTAGTTTTAGTTGATGGCCTCAAGCATAATCTCTTGAGTGTTAGTCAACTTTGTGATAAAGGTTTTGATGTAGTTTTTGATAATGTTTCTTGTAAAGTAATTGATAGAACTTCTAATGTTTGTGTATTTTCCGGTTTTCGTGAAAGTAATGTTTATATGATTGATATGTTGAATATGTCTTGTAATATTACTTGTTTGAAAGCCCTCAATGATGACTCTTGGTTGTGGCATAGGAGATTAGGGCATATTTCTTTTGATCATATTTCTAGATTAAATTCAAAGGAAATGGTGAAAGGTATTCCTTGCTTGAATTTTGAAAAGGACCGAGTTTGTGACGCATGTCAATTTGGGAAACAAACTAAGTCTTCTTTCAAGTCAATTAAGGATATCATGACATCACGTCCTTTGGAATTAATCCATATGGATCTATTTGGCCCTACACAAACTAAAAGTCTAAGTGGGAATAGATTTGCTTATGTTTTGGTTGATGATTTTTCAAGGTTTACTTGGGTTTTCTTTCTTGAACATAAAAGCCAAGCATTTTCTTATTTTCAAACTTTTAAGAAAAAAGTAGAAAAAGAAAAAGATTCTTTGATTTTGAGAATAAGAAGTGATAGAGGAGGTGAATTCATTAACCAACCCTTTACCACTTTTTGTGATGAACATGGAATAAAGTATGAACTTTCTTGTCCTAGAACTCCACAACAAAATGGAGTAGTTGAACGGAAAAATAGAACATTACAAGAGATGGCTAGGACAATGCTAAGTGAATACGGTCTACCACATTATTTGTGGGCCGAGGCCGTTAATACATCATGCTACATATCAAATCGTGTTTTCTTGTGTAAAAACACTACTAAAACTTCTTTTGAAATGTACTTTTCTAGAAAACCAAATGTTTCTTATTTCAAAGTTTTTGGATGCAAATGTTTTGTTTTAAATACAAAAGATAATTTGGGAAAATTTGATCCTAAATCTTATGAGGCTATTTTTGTAGGTTACTCAAATACTAGTAAGGCTTATAGAGTTTTCATTAGATCATCATTGACTATTGAAGAGTCTATTCATGTTAAGTTTGAGGAATCTAACAAGTTTGTTAAGAATGTTGTAGAGATAGATGCATTGGATGAAGGCATGGAGAAAGTGACCTTGGAGGATGCTTCTACTATGGGAGACAAACCAAAGGATGATGAAGGAAGCAATGCTAAAGTGGAAGAGGCACAAGGGAATGAAAATCAAACACATGAGGTGGAGCCTACTCAACCACTACCAAAGGATTGGAGATACAATCCACATCATCCCAAGGACCTCGTCATAGGTGAAGTATCAAAAGGGGTAACTACTCGCTCTAAAATTTAAGATTATTGTGGCCACTTTGCATTTATTTCACACATAGAACCCAAAAATGTGCTCGAAGCCGAGGCCGATTCATATTGGTTGCTAGCCATGCAAGAGGAGCTCAATCAATTTGAGCGCAACCAAGTTTGGCACCTTGTTCCTAGGCCCCACGATAGACCAATAATTGGTACTAAGTGGATCTTTAAGAATAAGTTGGATGAATCGGGTAATGTAGTTAGAAACAAGGCTAGGTTAGTTGCCCAAGGTTACACTCAAATCGAAGGAATCGATTTTGAAGAAACCTTTGCACCCGTAGCACGGCTTGAAGCCATACGGATGACACTAGCATTTGCCTCATATAAAGATTTCAAATTATTTCAAATGGATGTTAAAAGTGCTTTTCTAAATGGATTTATTGAAGAGGAGGTGTATGTTGAACAACCCCCGGGTTTGTTGATCCTACACATCCGGATTTTGTTTTTAAATTAGATAAAGCTCTTTATGGTTTAAAACAAGCCCCTAGGGCTTGGTATGAAAGACTTTCTTCATTTTTGACTTCAAATGGTTTTAAGAAAGGTAAAATTGATACAACCTTGTTTACAAAACATGTAGAAAAAGATATTCTTATTGTGCAAATTTATGTGGATGATATTATTTTTGGCTCTACTAATGAATCTCTTTGCAAAGCTTTTGAGTCATGCATGAAGGATGAATTTGAAATGTCTATGATGGGGGAGCACAACTATTTCCTTGGACTCCAAATCAAGCAAAGGAAGGATGGGATCTTCATCAATCAAGCCAAGTACACAAAGGAACTAATCAAAAGGTTTGGGCTTGAAGGATCAAGAGTAAGCAAAACTCCCATGGCAACAACTACAAAGCTTGACAAGGATGAACAAGGTAAAAGTGTAGACATTAAATTATACCGCAGCATGATTGGTAGCTTGCTTTATTTGACGGCTAGTAGGCCGGATATTATGTTTTCCGTTTGTCTTTGTGCACGTTTTCAATCTTGTCCTAAAGAGTCTCACATAATAGCGGTTAAACGCATAATTAGATACCTTAAGGGCACTATTGAAATGGGTTTGTGGTATCCGAAAACCGGATTATTTGAAATGAAGAGTTTTTCGGATGCCGACTATGCAGGTTGTAGGGTAGATAGGAAGAGCACAAGTGGAACATGTCAATTCTTAGGTAATTGTCTTGTATCTTGGTCTTCCAAAAAGCAAAATTCGGTAGCCCTATCAACCGCCGAGGCGGAGTATGTTGCGGCCGGAGCTTGTTGTGCACAAGTTCTTTGGATGAAACATACTCTCCTTGACTATGATTTACATTTTGATCATGTTAAAATATTTTGTGATAATACTAGTACTATTCACATGACAAAGAATGCAAATCAACATAGTAAAACCAAACACATTGACATTAGGTATCACTTTCTTAGAGATCATTATGAGAAAGGTGATATTGATATTGATTATGTTTCTACCGATTTTCAACTTGCCGATATTTTTACTAAACCTTTAGATTATGCTAGATTTTCGTTTATTTGTGGTGAGTTGAATGTTTGTATTATAGATTCTTAAAATTAAAATTTTATTTTAACCCTTTTTGATGTATGACAAAAAGGGGGAGATAAGTTTGTTGAGATATTTGGAAAATAAGTGTTTAAGTTTAAACTTTCTTAGATATTTGGAAAATAAGTGTTTAAGTTTAAACTTTCTTAGTTTGATACTATTTGAGTTTCATTTCATGAATAAAAAGAAAGTTTGTGTTTATTTGAGTTTTTGGACAAAAACTAAAGTTTGTTAAATGCTTTATGTATGCTTACATAGCTTTTCATATTCATGATAAATACATAGCATTGTTTGAGGGGGAGCTTTCCAAGCTTTTCTTCCTTTATTTGTTTCAATAACTTTTATGTTTTGTCATCATCAAAAAGGGAGAGATTGTTGGCCCAAGGTTACAATCATCCTTGTTTAGTGTATTTTGATGATTACAAAACATATTAGTTATTTGTACTAATAACATTTGTTGTTTAAGTGTGTTTTCAGATTTCTATTCATACTAGAAGTCTTCTCTCACAAATACAAGGTTTTGGACTCAAGTCAACTCCAATTGGGCTCAAGATGCAAAATTGAAGATCAAGTGAAGATAGCCCATCTTGAAGCATTGCCTTGAAGTCCTTTAGAAGTTTGTAAGTTTAGAATGTTAAAGTTTGAATATAGGAAATTTGGCTCTAGGATTTGCACACACACTTGTTTCATGTATTTCCTATGTTTTGAAAATGGTTATTGAAATGGTTATTTCTAAGTTTTATGCCTTAGTTTATATATACATGTACCAAAGCTTTATATCTTGAAAACTTGTTTAAAACATGTGTATAAACTATTTTCTGCATAATACTTAGCTATATGTATTTTAAAATATTTATCAAAATTTTTCTAACTCAAAACAGCCCAGTTTTTCAGTTTCAGGCAACATCGGTCGACCGGCCCGGTCGACCGGTGCTGTGTCTGGACATGCACTGTTTGTGCATGTCCGTCGGTCGACCGGACCGGTCGACCGACGGAGAGCATTCTGCTCTCGGGAATTTTCGGTCGACCGGATCGGTCGACCGGAAGAAGGAAACTGTGTTTCCTCCTTTTGGGTCGGTCGACCGGACCGGTCGACCGGGAGCCAACGGCTACTTCCAGCTAGGCTGGCGGTCGACCGGACCGGTCGACCGCCAAGCCTGCAACTTAGCAACGGCTCTTTCCTCTTTGGGCAGTTCTGAAAAATCTGTTTTTTGTTTCAGCTTTAACAGATTTTTGGAGATTTGTTGGGGAGCTTTTTCAGAGAAAATAAGACAAAAAAAAATTGTTTTTAACCTATTTTTAAGCCTATAAATAGAGGAGAAGTCTCTCTTGCATTTGACTTAGAAAAATCCTCAAGTTTTGTTGTTTTCAAAAGAGAAAAGAAAAATTGTTTGAAGCTTTCAATTCCTACTCTTTCAAGATTGTTTTTCAGTTGTGTTTGATTCTCTATATCACTCTACAACTGAAAGTTTTCTCACCACACTTCATAGAGCCAAAAATCCTATAATCATTCTATAGTGAAGTTGTAATTGAAGTGAGAGTGTTTGTAAAAGAGATTGAGAAAAAGTGTAGTGATCAAGTTGTGATCACCTTGTTCTTGTAATTCCTTCTTTGTGGAGCAACCTCTTCGGTAGAGGTCCTTTGTACTTGGTGGAGCTCGGTGCTCGGTCTTCGGTAGACCAATTGTAAAGGCATCCTCGGTGGATAGTGGAAACCCTTCACGGAGGTGAAGGCGGGGACTAGAGCAAGTGTGCTCGAACCTCGAAACAAATCATCTTGTTTGCGATTGCCTTTGCGTTATTCTTGCTTTCAATTTCTCTTGCTTTATATTGTCTTGAATTATTTGCTTGAGAACTAACCCTCTACTTGTGCAATCTTGTCTTGTTTACTTTACTTGCTATACTTGTTGTGTTACATTGTGTGCATTTCATTTCTCATCATCATACTTGGCATTGATCGATCACACCTCAATACAACACGGTTGCATTGCGCACCTCTAACCCATTTTAAGGGGAATTGGGAGGAAGGAGTTCAGAACCTCGCAAGGGGTATTCGGCTCTTAGTCGTGTTTTTGAGAGATCGTTGCATCACTCATTTTATTAAAGTTTAAAAAGATCATTAGATTAGCATTCACACCTATTCACCCCCCCTCTAGGTGTTTTTCACCTTATTTAAAATTATAGGCTAAGTAAGATAAATTGGAGAGATAGTTTTATCTTGAATTTTTTTTTGCCTTAGATAGTATGCACTTCACACTTACACAATTTTTGGGATGGATACAAAGACCTAAAATGCCATATATAAAAAAGAAAAAAAATAATATATAACATCACTTATTAAGCTGGATAATTATGCCTTAAGAAGCATGATTATTCACGCCTAATGGTGATCAAAAGAAATAAATAAATCCCCTTTAGTTTTGTGGCCTTGTTTACTCGAGTCCTTAAACCCGAGGGATGTTTTCTCATCTGGTGCCCTAGGACCGTCTGGTTTGGGAGTCATCGGTTAAAGGCTCGCTACATGGGTGAACTAGAAAGCCTAAGAAAACTAAGGGAAGAAAAAAAAAGAAATATATATATAAATAAATGGCTTGATGGTTAGAGTTGAAATCCCAGAAATCTTCAATATCACAAAGTGCATATTATCTAGGTTTTATGAAAGATAAAATATTCAATCCAATTTTGAATTCTTACCTTAATTGAAGACAAGATCTTGCATAGAGACTAAGTTTAAGGAAGAATGATTTTTGGTGGACTTATGACCTTAGATCGCTTATATTTTTGCAAAAATATTTCATAAACTCGTCTCTCTTTCAAAATGTGTTTTCAAAATACTAACATTTGTCTTCTTTCTTTATGAATTTTGTGGGTGAAATCCGTTGAAAACCCTCAGGAGACAACACTCCTCCTCTAGGGGTAACCTAGAGGTTTAACGGCTTGTTGCACACGCTCAGTGCAATCGCGTCGCCTGCGAAAGTGGTGTAATAACATTTGTACAATAGTTTTCTTTTCTTGTTTTGCTCGGGACGAGCAAAAGATAAGTGTGGGGGTGTAATTAGTCTATAATTATGCATTATTATATCACATTCCCCACCAATTTATGAATAAAATGTCGGTCTAAACCGTGTTTTGGTCTCTCTTGCAGGTAAATCTAGAGTTTAAGGGTAAAGGAGTAATAAGAGCTTAATTAAACCCATTTTTGGGTAATTAAATCCGGATTACTTGGAGGCCAAGCAAGGGATCTTCTAGAAGATACGTCGAATCTAGACCTTTGCTCACGTCAGACGAATATTCGGGCGAAATTACCAGAATTGGAATATACTAGGAAGCTCCCTGAAGTGCCACGGATTACCGCACCAAAACTAGGGACTTTTCTCCCTGGTATTGCCGCGGATCCGTGGCAATATCGTAGGGCCACGCGTTGATTTTCGACGCGTGGCCCCATCTCGTCTTCCAGAAGTCTCCTTCGCCTATAAATACCCCTGCATAGGTCCAGAACGAAGCAGTTTTCGATTTTAGGTTAGGGTTTCTATGTTTTAGGGTAGTGTAGGTAGGTGTTCTTCATTTCATTTCCTTTGTATTTTCTTTTCTTTTTAGATCATGTAGTAGGGCTGAGAGATTCAGAGAGAGATAGAGAGGGATGGATGTAATAGATGGTGACAATCTATGTAAAGGTGCCTCCTTTCTTCTCCAATGTAATCTTCTCCATCTTCTACATGATGCTTTGCTAACTTTTTCTTCTTCTCATGGCAATCTAACTACTAACCACTAACTATCTAACCACTTACTTGATAATCCACATGAATCTAATGGCCTCTACAAGGCCTTGCTCTTGCCAGAGCCATTGATGGCTCATGATGATGGATTCTAACAATCTAACATTCTAACACCTAACCCGCTAACTTGCTAACTTGCAATGTCTTCTTTATTTCATGCTCACCTCTAACCGGTTTTGATGATTTAATAAGTAGTTTGCAACTTGTTAGTGGTATGGATGTGTTGTTTGAATATAGAAGATCAATCTTATGGACCATGCTCTGTATCGTCTCTTGAAGCCAAGCATTAGTGATGGCCAAGGATTCATGTGAGGCAACTATTACAAAGAGGTTAGCATGGTTAGTGGATTAATTAGTAGTTAGTAGCCATGAGTTTTATTTTATCTTGTTTTAAAAACAATTTTCAAAACTCTTTTATCATTTTTTCTTTCGTTGTTTTTTTACCATCCTCTGAGTTCGTCCTTGTTTCATCTTCTTTTCTATTTTGTTTTCCAAACCATTTTTCTCTTTTGTTTCCACGTTGTTTTCATCGCTCTCCTCACCTCTCACATGCTTGATTTCCATTTCTTTTATTTTCTTTTTTCTAATTCTTTAACAAAGAAGAATTATTAACAAACGACGTGAATAAAAACTGTTAATGCTTCTATCGCCTCCCGTCCCTGTGGATTCGACCCGTTGAGCCAATACTGTAACGGAAGTATCGAGGGAACATTAGCACATACACGCTTTTCATTGATTTCATAAACTACATGTTTTAGAGTACTAGATTCGCCTCGATCAACAATAAGCTTATGCATTATCTTCAATTGGTATTTTTTTTATAATTGGTATTTTTTATTGATATCAAAATGTACAATATATTTCAATTGGTATCTATTGAACTATTTATTTCAATTGGTATCCATGAAAATTTAAATTGGTATCAAAATATAAAATACTTTCCTTCATTGGTATCAAAATTTCAAATGGTAAAATGTATTTCAATTGGTAAAATGTTCAATTACAGTTAGAATTCAAAATTTATGTTCAAAATTTGTATTGTTTAGTTACAATTGGATTCTTAAAAATGTTTTGATATGTTTTAGTTCCAATTGGTATCTCAAAATTTTTGTTTATTTATAAAGGTATCTCAAAATATGTTTTATTACCTTTAGTAAATTTCAAAATTTGTTTTGAGTAATTATTAAAAAAATTTAAAAAAAATGTGTTGATTTATATTGCCTATATGCAAGGGGAGCTTAACATCTCTTCTACATATAGATTCATGTTGAGTGTATCTTATATTGAGGAGCTTGACAACTCTTCTTTATGTTGTACACGTGTGCAGGGGGAGCTTCACATCTCCTCTTATGCATTGCATAATTATGCGTTATGTGAGTTAGGGCTTGTCATCCCTTTTTCATGTAATGCATATATGTAGGGAAGTTAACTTAGCGTCTTCCTCTCCATGAATGTATATCGCATATATCTTTTTATTGGTTGATTTGATTTCACCCCTTTATTGATTTTTTGTTTCTAACAAAGAGGGGGAGAACATTATTTTGTGTTTACTTTAACCCCTTTGTTGATGATTAATAAAAAGGGGAAGAAGTATTTTAGTATATATGCATGTTTAAAGATTTCTTGTTTATGCATATTGTTTTGTTTTTGCAAAAAAGGAGAAAAGAATTTGATGAGTTTTATGCTTGATTGGCATGTTTATCTCCTTATATTTGCATATATGTTTGTTTAGATTCATGTGCTTCATTACCATATATTATTGTTTATTGTGATGCATGAGTTAAGAGGGAGCTTCTTTGAAGCTTTACTTTAATCCATGCATATAAAACTCCTTGAGTTTTGTCATCATCAAAAAGGGGAAGATTGTTAGCCCAAAGGCCCATCACTCTAGTTTTGATGATGATCAACTCATGTAGTTATAGTACTAATGATCTTGTGTTTAATTAGTCTCAGATTTGTGATCAAGATCTTAGTAGGTGTTTAGTTTCAACAAAGGGTTTAAAGTCAAGTTTTGGAGCTAATACGGTTTGATTCAGGAGCCTATGCATCAAGACCACATCAAGTACTCAAGAGTAGTCTAGCTCTTTGGATCAAAGTTTGGACCAAGTCAAGAAGGAGAAGAAGACTTCAAGTGAAGACTTCAAAAAGAGACTTGAGTCTAGATTTATTTTTGTTAAGAATTAGTTTTAGATAAAATGTAAAGGATAGAATAGTTGGTGGATTGCCTAAGTATATCATATACACTCACACACAAGATTTGGATGTGTTTTTCATAAAAGAGTTTTTATTTTAGAAAAATACAAAAGAGTTTTCATTTTGGAAAATACCGTTTTGATTTTTTTGGAGTTTAATATATACATATGTTTTAACAAAAAATATTTTAGTGCTTATTGTCAAAAATATAGATATTTCATCATGTATGTGTAGTAGATCATATCCATACACTCGAAGCTTTAAAAGAGTTTAAAATATCTTGTTTTTGTATTTGGAGAAGTTTTGAAAAAATAAGTTTTGAAAAATCTATTTTGGAAAAATACAGATTTTGTTTTTAGCCAAAATTTATAAGTTACAAAAATAGTTCAAAATATTTGTAACATGTCTTGATTTTTATTCAAACATGTTTGTATATCAAAGCATAATACTGAAACTATTTTTGTAGATTTTTAGAGATTTTATGGGATTTTATTTAAGTCAAAAAGTCAAGTTTTTAATCCCTATTTAGTTCTGGTCTGGCTTTTGCCGGTAACCGGGCCGGTCGACCGGGCTAGGAGTCGGTCGACCGACGTGCACAAACGTGCATGCCAGTTCTGGCTGGAGGGCTGGTCGACCGACCCGATCGACCACCAGAGAGCTTCTGCTCTCAGGAAAGCCCCGGTCGACCGGGTCGGTCGACCGGCAGAGAGTGTCTGCTCTCTGTTCCAGGCCTCGGTCGACCGGGTCGGTCGACCGCTGGCCCAACGGTCATATTTCTGACCGTTGGCGGTCGACCGGGCCGGTCGACCGACAGCAGTCCAGAGCTGCTGACTGGACCCCAACGGCTAGTTTTCTTTGACCTATAAAAGGGGGCTTTGTGGGACTGTTTTTAATAAGATTTGAAGTGGGTTTTAGCACCAGTTTTTCCTACTCTTTTGTGAGGTTTTCTCCACTTGTTTAAGAGCCAAATACTTTCATTCAAAAGGAGAGTTTATTAAGAGTGCTTTCAAAGTGATTTCTTGTGTTTTCCTCCACACATTCCATTCTAGTTTTCTCACACAAATACTTGAGCTATCCATTACTATATCTACCTATAGGGATCTTTTTTGTGAGAGGATTTGAGGTGATCAAAGTGTTTAGATCACTAAAGTTTACATCTTTGCTTTGAGGAGGCGTACTTGTGTGTTCGCGATTGTTTCGAGTTCTTATGTGAACTCTTTGTAGAGGTGCGGCCTCGGCGAGCTAGTGGGCTTACGGTGTGTTGTTCTTGCGGGAACAAGAGAGGGACTAGAGAGTCCAAAGAGCTTGTAGGTGTTACGGCACCAAGTGATCCGGTGGGATCGATTTTAGTGGAAATCCTTCATAGTGTTGAAGGCGGGGACGTAGAGCAAGTGTGCTCTAACCTCGAAACAAATCTCCCGTGTTTGCAATTGCTCTCTCTAACTCTTACTTGTCATTATATCTTGCATGCTCATATTACCTTTATCTTTATATGCTTGATATATATTGGTGCTCATATTGTTATATGCTTGGGGATTGTTTGCTAACACTTGTATTCAACCAAGAGAGCCAACGCGGCACCTCAACTCTTATTTAGAGGAATCTTGAGGAGTTGTCCAGAGCCCTTCACAGGGAATCCGGCTACACTCTTGTGTTATACTTGGCGTTTAGTCTAAGAAGTTTTTATTCCGCATTAATTGACCATTAGATTAGCTAGTCACCTATTCACCCCCCTCTAGGTGATTACAATTGGTATCAGAGCCACGTGCTCTTGATTTGGGTCTACCAACCTAGAGTTAAAGATCCTCATTTTATACCTAATCACAATATTTGTACACATACCATGGATTTCATGTCACCTCCCACCTTTGACATTCTTAACATCCAAACTTGAAAGGTTAAGATGTCCTTATACCTCAAAGCCTTAGGTATTCATGTTTATTTTGCCACTACTAGATATTTTTATTGTTTAAATGGCAAAAATATTGAGGCTAATGCAAAAGCCATCCATGCTTTGAAGAGTACCCTAAATGATGATTATTTATCTAGGGTTGCTAATCTTGATTCGGCTTTTATAGTTTGGAACACCATCATCTCCCTTGGGGAATAAGAACAATCTTGCGGGGAGCGACTCGAATGTTAGAAGTGATGCTTCCAATGTATGCTACATGGTCCAAGGGGATAACCCCCTTGAGGTAACTACCGAATTCGAGGCAGAAGAAGATGTTGATATGTCTTATGCTGAGCTTGAATTATTTTGTCATCAACTTCTTAAAAAATATGACATGCTAAAAAGGATAATAAGAAAATGAAAAATAAATTTGATGCCATGTTAAATGAAAAAGATTCTTTACAAGAGAAATTTGAAAATGTTTCAAAAGAAAATGAAAGTTTGAAAAATGAAAATATTTCCTTGCTTTCTAAATTGAATGATCTTTGTGAAGGAAACACTTCCTTGTAAAATAACATTGTTTTGGTGGGAAAACAAAAAGAAATTACTTTGCATGAAAACACTTCCTTGAAAAGAAAAATTGTTGAAAAAGAAAAAGAAAATGTTTCTAAAAAGAATAAGAAAAATGATTCTCATTCTCACCATGCTTTACATGCTATCATTGATAAAAATGAAGTTAAATTTTTGAAAAATAGAATTGATTGTTTAAGCTCAACTTTGAGCAATTGTGTATTTGACCATAAAAGATTGGAATTCTTGTTTCAAAAGAAACAAGTTTCCCATGTTCATGCACAACACCCACATCATGCATATGCACACTTTGCATGTCATGATCACACTCATACACATATGCATCCTAGAGTGTACAAGTGTACACATTGTGGCCGCAAAGGCCATTTAGCAAAATTCTGTTATGATATAATTAACACTTTAAATTTTGCTAACAAGAAAGTTTGGGTTCCTTACAATGCTAACCCTCATGGACCCAAAAGAAAATGGGTACCAAAATTCTCACCTTTTATATTTGATGTAGGTGCAGGCTCTCACAAAACGTGAGAGAGTTGGTGTCTTGATGGTGGATGCGCATGGACTTGATGGACACACATTTAATGCACCGCTATAAGGAGGTTTGGTGGGACAACCACCATGTTTTGGAGATTTGGAGTATAGTTCATGTGTTGGTAACTATCTCTAAAACTCCTAGTTTATTTACATGCTTTCATTTGATGATTTTTAGCATGTTTGTTTTTTTGATTATGCTTCATGTGGTAAATACTTGTTTAGATGTAGTTTTTATCAAAACTTGTGTATATACTTGTACATGTAGTGAGCAACAATTGATTCATATATGTTTGCACTTCATTGCTCATTTGTACTCACTATATGCACATGTATAGCCTCTTTTTGATGATTTCCTCATTTACACTTGTTTTGCCTATTTACAGGTTTTACTTCATGTATATGCTATTTTTGTTCAAAACTAATAAATATACATGTATGCCCCTTGAGTCTCTTACCTTCATGCAAACTATATCATAGACTCTTTTCATGTTTGTGATATGTATGCATATTGTTAGTTTTGGATAAATCATACATATACCTAGAAGTTTGTTTTTAGATGAAAAATGAATTTTTATGAATCTTTATATGAAAAATAAATTTTCATTATTTTTATGATATGTAATAAAATCTTATTCATGTTTGTTTCAAGCTTTATTGACTATCTTCATGGAAAATGCTAATTACATGATTTTTGTGCACTCACACTTTATTTGTTTATTCATGACTTTGTTTCATGATTATTTTTGAGCCTTATAGATTTCGAGTGTCAACCTTTATGTATTTAGTATGTTTCATGATAGACATATGATTGGTTTCTTATTTTGAAGGATCTTTAACTAGTTTTTCAAAAATTAATTAAACTAGTTATTTATTCTTCATTTGGTAGTATTTCACTATAAAAATATTTTTCAAATTCTATTTTTGAAAACCCCTACCAACCCTTTCAAGGGAGGACGGATGGGAGAGCATGCCTTGTATGCTTTATTCAAAAACCTTTATCTTGTGCATGAAAAAGGTGGTAATTATGAGTTATATACTTGATTTACATCATATTTTCAATTGGTATCTCAATTGATATTTTTTTTTGTATATACTCATATTTTGTTTTCTATATATGTATGCTTCATTTTATATAATATCAATTTCTATTGGTATTTTCATTTTCATACATATATATGATTTATTTGTGCTTGATTTATAAGATATTTATATGTTTAAAGCACAAAGTATGTTTATGCTAAGCTTAATTCAAATCTTAATTTTCAATTGATTTCTCAATTGGTACTTTTTATATAAGCTTATGCATTATCTTCAATTGGTATTTTTTTTTACAATTGGTATTTTTTATTGATATCAAAATGTACAATATATTTCAATTGGTATCTATTGAACTATTTATTTCAATTGGTATCCATGAAAATTTAAATTGGTATCAAAATATAAAATACTTTCCTTCATTGGTATCAAAATTTCAATTGGTAAAATGTTTTTCAATTGCTTGTATTTCAATTGGTAAAATGTTTCAATTACAATTAGAATTCAAAATTTATGTTCAAAATTTGTATTGTTTAGTTACAATTGGATTCTTAAAAATGTTTTGATATGTTTTAGTTCCAATTGGTATCTCAAAATTTTTGTTTATTTATAAAGGTATCTCAAAATATGTTTTATTACCTTTAGTAAATTTCAAAATTGTTTTGAGTAATTATTAAAAAAAATTTAAAAAAAATGTTTTGATTTATATTGCCTATATGCAAGGGGAGCTTAACATCTCTTCTACATATAGATTCATGTTGAGTGTATCTTATATTGAGGAGCTTGACAACTCTTCTTTATGCTGTACACGTGTGCAGGGGGAGCTTCACATCTCCTCTTATGCATTGCATAATTATGCGTTATGTGAGTTAGGGCTTGTCATCCCTTTTTCATGTAATGCATATATGTAGGGAAGTTAACTTAGCGTCTTCCTTTCCATGAATGTATATCGCATATATCTCTTTATTGGTTGATTTGATTTCACCCCTTTATTGATTTTTTGTTTCTAACAAAGAGGGGGAGAACATTATATTGTGTTTACTTTAACCCCTTTGTTGATGATTGATAAAAAGGGGAAGAAGTATTTTAGTATATATGCATGTTTAAAGATTTCTTGTTTATGCATATTGTTTTGTTTTTGCAAAAAAGGAGAAAAGAATTTGATGAGTTTTATGCTTGATTGACATGTTTATCTCCTTATATTTACATACATGTTTGTTTAGATTCATGTGCTTCATTACCTTATATTATTGTTTATTGTGATGAATGAGTTAAGGGGGAGCTTCTTTGAAGCTTTACTTTAATCCATGCATATATAACTCCATGAGTTTTGTCATCATCAAAAAGGGGAAGATTGTTAGTCCAAAGGCCCATCACTCTAGTTTTGATGATGATCAACTCATGTAGTTATAGTACTAATGATCTTGTGTTTAATTAGTCTCAGATTTGTGATCAAGATCTTAGTAGGTGTTTAGCTTCAACAAAAGATTTAAAGTCAAGTTTTGGGGCTAACACGGTTTGATTCAGGAGCCTATGCATCAAGACCACATCAAGTACTCAAGAGGAGTCTAGCTCTTTGGATCAAAGTTTGGACCAAGTCAAGAAGGAGAAGAAGACTTCAAGTGAAGACTTCAAAAGGAGACTTGAGTCTAGGTTTGTTTTTGTTAAGATTTTGTTTTAGATAAAATGTAAAGGATAGAATAGTTGGTGGATTGCTCAAGTATATCATATACACTCACACACAAGATTTGGATGTGTTTTTCATAAAAGAGTTTTTATTTTGGAAAAATACAAAAGAATTTTCATTTTGGAAAAATACCGTTTTGGTTTTTTTGGAGTTTAATATATACATATGTTTTAACCAAAAATATTTTAGTGCTTTTTGTCAAAAACTTAGATATTTCATCATGTATGTGTAGTGGATCATATCCATACACTCTAAGCTTTAAAAGAGTTTAAAATATCTTGTTTTTGTATTTGGAGAAGTTTTAAAAAAATAAGTTTTGAAAAATCTATTTGGAAAAATACAGATTTTGTTTTTAGCCAAAATTTATAAGTTACAAAAATAGTTGGTGTATTGATAGTTCTACATGCAATGACACATTTCTAATGTATATTTGATGCAACCTAGCACATGCATGATTAAAATTTCTACCCTAGAATGCAGCTCTGATACCAAATTGATGTGTAACAGTGCGTGTGTGCCATATAGAGAACCAGTGATATACTCGAAATTACTACGTTAAACCAAATAAAAAGATCTTCGGTAGGAAAGCAATTGAAAACTAGCAGTGTTACAGATGGATTTAAACAAGATTGCAGGCACAGTTTTGAACATTTCTAATTCTTAGTTAAATATAATTATAATACATGTATTATGCATGACAAGTTTCAATCTCAATAATAAGCAATCACAAGAATCACACATCTCACGATCAGGATATATTGATAAATATTTAGAGATAAAATCACAGTATAACCCAACTAGTAATTCTAATGTTTAAATAAACTGACTTATATGGATCCTGTTGTTGCTATTGTTGTTGATGCGGAATGCAGGGAAAACAGAAGGAAAACTATTTGCCCATTGACTCTTAAGGAACTGAGTAGTACATAACTTAATCCAAGTATAGCTCTGTGGAATGCCATAGAAGAATGGAACCAAAGGAACGAAATTGTTCAGATAGACAATGCTTGTAGATCCCTTGCTCCAACTATTGCTGATATATTGAAGAATAGTAGCAGGTTATTTCGCAACACCTATGTGCATGGTGCCATGGAGGTACGTCACCAGATTAAATGCACATGGTACGTAAGCCATGCTTGTCATTGTCACCATGATAAATTAATTTAATTCTACTTAATTGTGCTCTTGTACGATGCCTTCTTTTCTAAATCAAGGTTGTTCATGTGGCCTGAAGAAGAGAGAAGGTTGAAACGCAGTGATGTTGAGTGCTATCGGTGGAAAGTATTGTTGTATGGCGCTGCATGGTTAATGTGATGTCGATGAGGGGATATGATCCCTGTTCAACAACTAGAGAAGAACATGACATTGTGGTTGAGGGAGCTCTATTGAGTACGCAGTGCAAGAGAATAAAAAAAAGCACAAAGATGGAAGATTAGAAAAGAAATTAGATGGGAGATTAGAGAGGAGATTAGGAGAGGAGACAACACAGAGAGAAGCAGATAACAATTTTCATTTCATTCATCATCCCAAAAAAGTACACAATCATGCCTCATATAAGCTACAAGTTACAACTACCACACAACTATCCACTACACAATCTAATAATTACCCACTGCTACAACTCACACATACAAATAAAATACATGCAAATACAAAAGAAAATATAAGTAAATACAGTAACAAATCACTGAAATATAAATAAAAGTGGAGCTAAGATGTCCCCATCAAATAGTTATCGACAAAAAGGGATTGACTACTTTGATACTTATTCGCTAGTAATAAGAATAACATCCATTCGGATGTTAACTGACATTGCAATATTCATAATTTAGATATCCATCAAATGAATGTTAAAACTGCATTCTTAAATGGTAAATGAAAAAATATATATATGGAACAACCTGAAGGATTTATAATCAAGGGTCAAGAACACAAAATGTGTAAATTAGTCAAATCTTTATACAGTTTAAAACAGGCTCCAAAACAGTGGCATAATAAATTCGATATTGTCATGATCAAAGATGGATTCACTATAAATAAATGTTATAAGTGTGTTTAAACTAAGACAGTTGAAAATGTATGTATCATTATTTGTCTTTATGTTGACGACATTTTAATACTTGGGAATAATATTGAAGTTATTATGTCTATAAAACATATGCTATCCAATAATTTTGACATGAAGGATCTGGGGGTTGATGATGTAATTTAGGAATAAAAATCACAAGAACACCAGATGGGATCAGTCTATCTCAATCTCATTACGCGGATAAGATGATAAAAAGGTTCAAGAAACATGAGATAAAAGAGAATATGAATCTTTTTCTCCTACATATCCACCTTCGTAAGAATACAAGAGGTAGAATACGACAGTTAGAGTATTCTCAAATCATCTGCAGTCTAATATATTTAATGAATTGCAGTAGACCCGATATTGCTTACGCTGTAAGCAAATTAAGTAGATACACTGATAACCTTAATGGTGATCATTGAACTGCTCTACTACGAGCAGTAGGCTACGTCTCTAATACCAAGGAATATGCATTGAGATATGAAAAGTATCCATTTGTACTTGAAGGGAACAGACAAATTAGATTGCAGATTCTGAGGAATCAAAATCAACCAGCGGATACATATTTATACTTGGAGGCGCAGCGGTATCTTGAGAATCTTCCAAACAAACATGCATTGCCCATTCCATAATAGAATCAAAATTTATAGCCTTAGATAAGGCTGGAGAAGAAGCAGAATGGCTTCGACAATTTTTGAAAGATATATCACTGCGGCCTAAGCCACTGCCCGCCATATGTATTCACTGTAATAATTAAGTAGCGATACGTGGGACATAAAACTTTATATATAATGATAAGTTTGTTGGCCCAAGGTTACAATCACCCGTTTTTAATGTGTTTTGATGATTACAAAACATATTAGTTATTTGTACTAATAATATTTGTTGTTTGAGTGTGTTTCAGGGTTCTAATAAAACTAGAAGTCTTCTTCCCTAAAAGAAGGTGTTTTGACTCAAGTTCGCCTCAATTCGGGCTCAAGTATCAAGCTTGCAAGATCATATGGAGAAGCCCTCTTGAAGAACTTGTAGTCCTTTAGAACCAATGTAAGAAATAGCTTGTTAAAGTTTGAGTTTTGGAAAGTGGCTCTAGGATATACACACACATTTATGTATACAAGTTTTCATAGTTAAAGTTTTTTTTGTTTCTAAGTTTTTCATGACTTGACAAATATACATGACTCCAAGTTTTACAAAGACATATATCATATTTAAATCATGTATACTCTTTCTAGCATGATACTTAGCTATCCTTACTTCAAAATGTTTTTACAAAAAAAAATTCCAGTTCTGTCTGTTGCTGTGTTTCTGTTTCAGGCAAGACCGGCCGACCGGACCGGTCGACCGGCGCTTGTATCAGGACGTGCACGCTTGTGCATGTCTGTCGGCCGACCGCCGGGTCGACCGACTGTAAGCTGCTTTGCTCTCGGGTTTTCTGGGTCGACCGCCCGGTCGACCGCCTTCAGGAAACATTATTTCTGTTTAGAGGACGGTCGACCGTCCCGATCGACCCGAGTCCAACGGCTCTTTGCCAGCAGGGCGGACGGCCGACCGGACCGGTCGACCGTCAGGCCTGCAAAGTGCCAACGGCTCTTTCCTCTTTTGTGCAATCTGAATTCTGTTTTCTTAATCTGTTTTTGGCAGACTTTTTTTGAGTTTATGGAGAACTTTTCCAGATCAAATAAGCTTAAAATAAATTGAATTTAACTCTTTCCTCTCCCTATAAATAGAGGAGAATAGTCTCTTGCAAAACACCAAGAAAAATACCTAAGTTTTCAAAGAGAAGAAAAGTTTTTATGCTCTCCATTTTCATTCTTTCTTGAGCTTGTTTTCAGTTGTGTTCTCTAGCAAAAATCATTCTACAACTGAGTGTTTTCTCACTACACTTCTTAGAGCCAAAATTCCCAACTCAATCTATAAGGAAGTTGTAAAAGAGTGAGAGTTTGTAAGAAGTTTAGTGATCTTGTTGTGATCACTTTGGTTACTTGTGTTCATCTTGTTCTTGTGGAGACACCTCTTCGGTAGAGGTTATTGTAAGTGGTGGAGCTCGGTGCTCGGGCCTTTGGTAGACCGTTGTAAGCGTCCTCGGTGGATAGTGGAAACCCTTCACGGTGGTGAAGGCGGGGAGTAGAGCGGTGGCTCGAACCTCGAAACAAACATCTTGTGTTTGCGATTGTTTTGTGTCCATTTTGCTTTAAATTTCTCTTGTACTCTATTGCTTTCAAATTACTTGCTTGAGATCTTGTTTTCATTCCTTGTGATATATTGTGTGCATTTTATCATTGCATATTATTCATCCTTTGTTCGATCAATTCTCATACAACAAGGTTGCATTGCGCACCTCTAACCCATTCAAGGGGAATCAGGAGGAAGGAGTTCAGAACCCTTCACGGGGTATTCGGCTCTTAGTCTTATTTTGAGAGATCGTTGCATCATTCATCTATCTTAGTTTTAAAAAGATTGTTAGATTAGCAATTACACCTATTCACCCCCTCTAGGTGTTTTTCAATTGGTATCAGAGCTTGGTCACTAGGCTCTTGGCTTAACAACCTTAGAGAGATCCTATATTTGCTAATCACCTCATTCATTTTTCATTCACTATCACTTAGTAAAAATGGCCAATGGAATTAAGACCCCCCTAAAATTTGATGGACTTAACTTTCCCATATGGAAGGTTAAGATGACCGTTTTCTTGCAATCTCTAGGAAGTCGAGTTGCAAAGGCCGTGACCAAACCCTTTAGTGCACCCCCTGGTGATGAATCCACTTGGTCCGAAATTGAGACCAGGGAATTTGATGCCAATGCTAGGGCTCATTATGCACTCCTTCAAGCCCTTAATGATGATGACATAGCTAGAGTTATTCATTGCAAGTCCGCATATGAAATTTGGACACATTTGCTAGTTACACATGAGGGGACTTCACAAGTGAAGAGGGCCAAAATAGACCTTCTTCGGTCCCAATATGAGAATTTTTGCATGCAAGAAAATGAAACCATAGATGATATGGTTACAAGATTTACAAAGATCACTAATGGACTTTCTTCTCTAGGTGATGCTATCGACAACGATCAAAGAGTTAGAAAGATCATCCGGGCTCTTCCTCCTTCATGGGAAGTAAAGGCAACTACCTTGAAGGAACTTAATGACAAGGAGGAGATGGAGCTCATAGGTCTCATTGGGAACCTCAAAACCCATGAGATGGAGAGAAAAGCTAGGGAGGACATGGCTCCTTCCAAGAAGAAAACAATAGCCTTCAAGTGTCAATCCACACACTCCGATGAAGACAATGAAGAAGAAGATGACGAGGAGCTCTCACTTCTTGTAAAGAATGTTCGGAGGATGTACAACAAGGCTAAATTTCAAGGAAGAAAAAGATGGCAAGAAGAGAGGAAAATAGTTTGCTTTAATTGCAAAAGACCGGGTCACATTGTTGCGGAGTGCCCGGATAAAGCAAAGCCCTCCACCTCAAAGAAGCCTTACAAGAAGAAAGCATTGAAGGCTACATGGGATTCCGAGAGCGAATCCGAGGAGGAAATTGACACCGCCAACATGTGCTTCATGGCTAATGAAGGCACAAGCAAGATAACCCCTTCCACTTCTTTTGATGATGATCTTTCCATGGATGAAATAGGAGAAGCATTTGTAGAATTATCACATAACTATGATTTTCTAAAGAAAAAGTATTTAAAAATGAAAAAGGAAAATGAGTCTCTCAATCATCAAGTTTTTACTCTTTCCAAAGAAAAAGATGAATTACTTTCCACTCTTATTTCCACCCAAAAAGATTTTGACAATTATAAAATTTCTTGTAAAGGCAAGTTTCCACAAGTTAATGATAATGAGATCACCATGCTTAAAGAGAAAATTGATTCTTTAGGAGTAGTTTTGAAAAAGTGTGAATTTGATAAAAATAGACTTGAGGCTATGTTTCCTAAGAAACAAGCCCCTAAGAAACAATCTCATGTTCATGCTCATGTTCATACCTCACAACCTCTACATCATGCCAAACCCCACAAACATGCTCACACTTCACACACACATCATGCATTCATGTATGGTAAAGTGTTTTCATGTTCATATTGTGGCCGTAAAGGTCACTTAGTTAAGTTTTGTTATGATAGACTAAATGCATCTCGTCATAATGTTTGGGTTCGAAATACTAACTTTCAAGGACCCAAGAGAATTTGGGTACCAAAGTCAACAATTTTGCTAAATGATGTAGGTACCTTCCAAGGCTCAAAGACGTAGAGGGTTATGGTATCTTGATAGTGGTTGCTCAAGGCACATGACTTGGAACATCAACAACTTTGCAACCCTATCAAGATACCATGAAGGTGGCACCGTCACCTTCGGAGATGACGCCAAGGGTAAAATCATCGGTATTGGTAATGTCAAACTTGGTACATCTCCTTTAATAGAAAATGTAGTTTTAGTTGATGGCCTCAAGCATAATCTCTTGAGTGTTAGTCAACTTTGTGACAAAGGTTTTGATGTTGTTTTTGATAATGTAGTTTGTAAAGTTATTGATAGAATATCTAATACTTGTGTATTTTCGGTTTTCGTGAAAATAATGTTTATATGATTGATATGTCTAATATGTCTTGTAATATTACTTGTTTAAAAGCCCTCGATGATGACTCTTGGTTGTGGCATAGAAGATTAGGCCACATTTCTTTTGACCATATTTCTAGGTTAAACACAAAGGAAATGGTGAAAGGTATTCCTTACTTGAATTTTGAAAAAGACCGGGTTTGTGACGCATGTCAATTTGGGAAACAAACCAAGTCTTCTTTCAAGTCAATCAAGGATATCATGACATCACGTCCTTTGGAGTGATCCATATGGATTTATTTGGTCCTACTCAAACCAAAAGTCTAAGTGGGAATCGTTTTGCATTTGTTTTGGTTGATGACTTTTCACGTTTTACTTGGGTTTTCTTTTTGGAACACAAAAATCAAGCCTTTTCACATTTTCAAGCCTTTAAGAAAAGAGTTGAAAAGGAAAAAGATTCTTCAATTTTAAGAATAAGAAGTGATAGAGGAGGTGAGTTCATTAACCTACCCTTTACCACTTTTTGTGAAGAACATGGAATTAAGCATGAACTTTCTTGTCCTAGAACTCCACAACAAAATGGAGTAGTTGAACGAAAAAATCGAACTTTACAAGAGATGGCTAGGACAATGCTAAGTGAATATGATCTACCACATTATTATGGGCCGAGGCCGTTAATACATCATGCTATATATCAAATCGTGTTTTCTTGTATAAAAATACTTCAAAAACTTCTTTTGAAATGTACTTTTCTAGAAAACCAAATGTTTCATATTTCAAGGTTTTTGGATGCAAATGTTTTGTTTTAAATACGAAAGATAATTTAAGAAAATTTGATGCTAGATCTTATGAGGCTATTTTTGTTGGTTATTCTAACACTAGCAAGGCTTATAGAATCTTCAATAGATCATCTTTGACTATTGAGGAATCTATACATGTTAAGTTTGAAGAATCTAACTTGTTTGTTAAGAATGTTATAGAAATAGATGCATTGGATGAAGGCTTGAAGAAGGTGACCTTGGAGGATACACCTACTATGGGAGACAAGCCAAAGGATGATGAAGGAAGTGAAGCTAAAGTAGAAGAGGCTCAAGGAAATGAAAATCAAACAAATGAAGTGGAGCCTACTCAACAACTTCCAAAGGATTGGAGATACAATCCTCATCATCCCAAGGACCTCGTCATAGGTGAAGTATCTAAAGGGGTAACCACTCGCTCTAAACTTCATGATTTTTGTGGACATTATGCATTTATTTCTCATGTTGAACCCAAGAACGTCCTTGAAGCCGAGGCCGATTCATATTGGTTGTTAGCCATGCAAGAGGAACTCAATCAATTTGAGCGCAACCAAGTTTGGCACCTTGTTCCTAGGCCCCACGATAGACCAACAATTGGTACTAAGTGGATCTTTAAGAACAAGTTGGATGAATCGGGTAACGTTGTTAGGAATAAAGCTAGATTAGTTGCCCAAGGTTACACTCAAATCGAAGGAATCGATTTTGAAGAAACATTTGCACCCGTAGCACGGCTTGAAGCCATACGGATGACACTAGCATTTGCCTCATATAAAGATTTTAAATTATTTCAAATGGATGTTAAAAGTGCTTTTCTAAATGGTTTTATTGAAGAGGAGGTGTATGTTGAACAACCCCCGGGTTTGTTGATCCTACACATCCGGATTTTGTGTTTAAATTAGATAAAGCTCTTTATGGTTTAAAACAAGCCCCTAGGGCTTGGTATGAAAGACTTTCTTCATTTTTAATTTCAAATGGTTTTAAGAAAGGTAAAATTGACACAACTTTGTTTACAAAACATGTAGAAAAAGATATTCTTATTGTGCAAATTTATGTTGATGACATTATTTTTGGTTCTACTAATGAATCTCTTTGCCAGGTTTTTAAATCATGCATGAAGGATGAATTCGAAATGTCTATGATGGGTGAGCTCAACTATTTCCTTGGACTCCAAATCAAGCAAAAGAAGGATGGGATCTTCATAAATTAAGCCAAGTACACAAAGAACTAATCAAGAGGTTCGGGCTTGAAGGAGCTAGAGTGAGCAAAACTCCCATGGCAACAACCACAAAGCTTGACAAGGATGAACAAGATAAAAGTGTAGACATTAAGCTTTATCGTAGCATGATTGGTAGTTTATCGTATTTGACGGCTAGTAGGCCGGATATTATGTTTTGTGTATGTCTTTGTGCTCGTTTTCAATCATGTCCTAAGGAGTCTCATTTAGTAGCGATAAAACGCATTATTAAATACCTTAAGGGCATAATTGAAATGGGTTTGTGGTATCCGAAAACCGGACTATTTGAAATGAAGAGTTTTTCGGATGCCGACTATGCGGGTTGTAGGGTAGATAGGAAGAGTACAAGTGGAACATGTCAATTCCTTAGTAATTGTCTTGTATCTTGGTCTTCCAAAAAGCAAAATTCGGTAGCCCTTTCAACCGCCGAGGCGGAGTATGTTGCAGCCGAAACTTGATGTGCACAAGTTCTTTGGATGAAACATACTCTCCTTGACTATGATTTGCATTTTGATCATATTAAAATATTTTGTGATAATACTAGTACAATTCATATGATAAAGAATGCAAATCAACATAGTAAAACTAAGCACATTGACATTAGATATCACTTTCTTAGAGATCATTATGAGAAAGGTGATATTGATATTGATTATGTTTCTACCGATTTTCAACTGGCCGATATTTTTACTAAACCATTAGATTATGCTAGATTCTCTTTTATTTGTGGTGAGTTGAATGTTTGCATTATGGATTCTTAAAGATAAAATTCTTTTATTTTGTTTGTTTTGTTTAACCCTTTTTGATGTATGACAAAAAGGGGGAGAAAAAGAATAAGTTTGTTGTTTATTTAAGTTTTTGACAAAACTATTGTGTTTTCAATGCTTTATGTATCTTATTTCTCATTGTCATTCTTGATACATAGCATTGTTTGAGGGGAGCTTTCCAAAGCTCTTCTTCCATTTTTTGTTTAAATAACTTATATGTTTTGTCATCATCAAAAAGGGGGAGATTGTTGGCCCAAGGTTACAATCACCCGTTTTTAATGTATTTTGATGATTACAAAACATATTAGTTATTTGTACTAATAATATTTGTTGTTTGAGTGTGTTTCAGGGTTCTAATAAAACTAGAAGTCTTCTTCCCTGAAAGAAGGTGTTTTGACTCAAGTTCGCCTCAATTCGGGCTCAAGTATCAAGCTTGCAAGATCATATGGAGAAGCCCTCTTGAAGAACTTGTAGTCCTTTAGAACCAATGTAAGAAATAGCTTGTTAAAGTTTGAGTTTTGGAAAGTGGCTCTAGGATATACACACACATTTATGTATACAAGTTTTCATAGTTAAAGTTTTTTGTTTTTTAAGTTTTTCATGATTTGACAAATATACATGACTCCAAGTTTTACAAAGACATATATCATATTAAATCATGTATACTCTTTCTAGCATGATACTTAGCTATCTTTACTTCAAAATGTTTTTACAAAAAAAATTCCAGTTCTGTCTGTTGCTGTGTTTCTGTTTCAGGCAAGACCGGCCGACCGGACCGGTCGACCGGCGCTTGTATCAGGACGTGCACGCTTGTGCATGTCTGTCGGCCGACCGCCGGGTCGACCGACTGTAAGCTGCTTTGCTCTCGGGTTTTCTGGGTCGACCGCCCGGTCGACCGCCTTCAGGAAACATTGTTTCTGTTTAGAGGACGGTCGACTGTCCCGGTCGACCCGAGTCCAACGGCTCTTTGCCAGCAGGGCGGACGGCCGACCGGACCGGTCGACCGTCAGGCCTGCAAAGTGCCAACGGCTCTTTCCTTTTTTGTGCAATCTGAATTCTGTTTTCTTAATCTGTTTTTGGCAGACTTTTTCTGAGTTTATGGAGAACTTTTTCAGATCAAATAAGCTTAAAATAAATTGATTTTAACTCTTTCCTCTCCCTATAAATAGAGGAGAATAGTCTCTTGCAAAACACCAAGAAAAATACCTAAGTTTTCAAAGAGAAGAAAAGTTTTTATGCTCTCCATTTTCATTCTTTCTTGAGCTTGTTTTCAGTTGTGTTCTCTAGCAAAAATCATTCTACAACTGAGTGTTTTCTCACTACACTTCTTAGAGCCAAAATTCCCTACTCAATCTATAAGGAAGTTGTAAAAGAGTGAGAGTTTGTAAGAAGTTTAGTGATCTTGTTGTGATCACTTTGGTTACTTGTGTTCATCTTGTTCTTGTGGAGACACCTCTTCGGTAGAGGTTATTGTAAGTGGTGGAGCTCGGTGCTCGGGTCTTTGGTAGACCGTTGTAAGCGTCCTCGGTGGATAGTGGAAACCCTTCACGGTGGTGAAGGCGGGGAGTAGAGCGGTGGCTCGAACCTCGAAACAAACATCTTGTGTTTGCGATTGTTTTGTGTCCATTTTGCTTTAAATTTCTCTTGTACTCTATTGCTTTCAAATTACTTGCTTGAGATCTTGTTTTCATTCCTTGTGATATATTGTGTGCATTTTATCATTGCATATTATTCATCCTTTGTTCGATCAATTCTCATACAACAAGGTTGCATTGCGCACCTCTAACCCATTCAAGGGGAATCAAGAGGAAGGAGTTCAGAACCCTTCACGGGGTATTCGGCTCTTAGTCTTGTTTTGAGAGATCGTTGCATCATTCATCTATCTTAGTTTTAAAAGATTGTTAGATTAGCAATTACACCTATTCACCCCCCCTCTAGGTGTTTTTCAAAGTCTAGACATATTCATCGTAGATATAACACCGTTAAGCGGTTGCTCTTAAAAGGAATTATCTCTATTGACTTCGTGTTATCAAAAGATAATCTAGCAGATCCGTTTACTAAAAATTTAAGTGGAGAGTGTATAAACTGTGCATCAAGGAGAATGGGGTTAAAAGTCTAACCTTACCAAGTCAGCTTAATAGAAACCTCACTTAGCAACTGGAGATTCCACGGACTAAGTTCAAGAGGAAAAACTAGTTATGATTGACTCTGCGAGTAAGCACTTAAGAGCTCGACTCCAACCCATCCTATGGTGCACCAAAGTGCTTTCTACAAGTGGATTTAGGATAAGCTAAACGCTTTTAATGATGTCTATATCTTGTTCTCAAAACAAGTGGGGTAGAGTGGACTACTCTTAATTGGATGATTACCAATATGAGTATAGAGTTCGGTCGGCTCCTTGAGAGTCTCTATGGAGGCTGTGATTCCCTAAAGATATCTTTGAAAAAAGAAATGTTTAGGACCAAAATGGACACAACCGAGAACTAAAGTTAATTTAAAAAGTTACTGTGCGAGGCATATTGACTTGGCTTACGCAAACGACTGACAGTTTAAGACTTAGTTCACTGATTGGTCAGTAAGTCCGATAAGGTTTTCGCTAAGGAAGGTTCAAGACCTAGTTCACCTATCTTGAGGCAGTTTCTTTTCTAAAGTACCTTTCACTATAGAGTCAGTCTCTTTATGTGTCAATTTCTTGAATCTCCATTCATTATAGGAGATTACTGGGAAGCGAAAATTTAAGTGAATCTTAAGCTGAATTAAGGCGTGATCTATTGATAGAATCACATGGATAATAGTTGAAGTGTGATCTCCTTTCATGGGGGATAAACGTGATATATTCACATGTTCAATTCTTTTCCGAATGAATGAGATATCCAAGTCGAAAGTTTGTCTAATTCAATAGCTAAAGGAGACTAAAAGAAGCTAAAATAATTTATTTCCACATTAGATATGGTGTGAAAAGTTGAGAAGCTAAAACAACCTTCCTTAAACTTGATTGTTGGAAATGAATTGATTAATTGACTACTAGCAACCAACAAACAGATTGAGTGAGAGTTCAGGAGAGCCTTGAAACTAAGCAAGGTGAGAGTTATTACTGTTGCATGAGATCTGGTTCTTATTCAGAGCACTCTTTGAACTGAGTGGGACCCAACCCCAACAAGAATTGCCTCGAAAGAGCAGAAATAAAGTGAGCAAGTAGGCACCATACAACCCCCCTTGTGCGCCTTTCTTTTTTGTGACTTCACAAAATCATTCTACATTCAAATAAATAAAAGTAGAAAATTCTTGAACAAAATGTATTCCTTCTGTATGCTTTCAATTTTACTATTAGTCTCTGGGTGTTGCGCCTAGTGCCTTCTTGCAACAACTAACTTGAGGAACCCAAGCAATAGAGATAGATGTGCCTGAAAGTACCCACACAACAAGAACAGAGAGAAACAAGAGAAAAAGCAAGCCAACACAATATTTAACGAGGTTCGACAATTTGTCTACGTCCTCAGGGCAAGGTAGAGAGATTATTGATTCAACAGTCAATTACAAGGGGATTCAAGAGATATTCAGAGGGATACAATTCGTGAGGGCTCTAACCCTTATTTATAACCAGAGAGTCCCAGGGTTGCACGTTGTGCACACTGGTAACCGGGCGGTCGATCGGGTATGCCTGGCCTGCTTCAAACTATGTTCTCGCTTCCTCTAAACTCCGATCTCTACACTATCTCTTCCAATAAGTTTAAAAAACTCTTTCGATGTATTTTTCTCTTCTTATCTCCTCTCTCCTTACACTGGGACCCCTGGTAATTGTTTCTGTACCTTTTTCATTATGTAAGTGAATTTGGTGACATTGTCGTAACTCTCTCAGAAGAACCTGGGTCCTCCGAAAATTTGATAGTCATCATCACTGTAACCAGAGTACAAGCCATGTTGAGTCTAAACAATAAGGAATATTTTTTTTTACTGCTTGACAATTAAACACAAGTCATTTGTTTCTGAGAAATATAAATACAAATGTAAAATTAGTCTACACTTAAATTTCTAATATAAAACAAGCACACTAACTTACAAAGACAAAGTCATTTTGTTGCTTAAGGGTACCACATGCAGAACAGAAAAGGAGTATACCAATCAAATTTTTGGAAGAAATTTAGAAACTACGTAATAGACAAGATTTTAAGAAAGGAAGACTTTAAAATGTAATATTTAGGGGCTTTGTTAAAAGAAAATTTGACAAGGGGACTTATATGTGAAAATCGTTTTATTTTTGTATTTATTTTATTTTATTTTAATTTTGAAAGAAATCGAGACGCGTTGGAATGGACTGGGTGGACCCAGATTAAGTGACCGTTACAGAGAACGGGGTGATTAGCTTAATCCCTACGCAAGAGCTTAACCTTCCTCTTTAAATAGACAGGCGGATTGACCGGGACGCCTCTCATTTCAATCTCTCTCCGGTCTCTCTCTCAACTTCCATAAACCCAAGATTCCTTCATCCCCTCATCACTCTCCCGCTCTCCCCGCCTCTGATCTCTCAATCTCTCAAGAAACCCCTAACCTCCCTACCCCTTCAACAAAACCCGAAGCCCTAATTTCAATTTCTTTCAAGAAGCGAAAGACGATGATTCCAAATCGATGGCGGCCAGTTTCAAGAATTTGTAAGTTTCCCTTGATTCATCTCTGTGCATGTTGTTTTGTAGTTGCAGTTTCTTTAATTTCCTTTTTCTTGGTTGTGATTAGTGTTTAATCACAGGTTTTATAAATTTCTGTTTGAGTCTTTTTTGTGGTTCTGGTGAACTTCATTATCTCTCGAGAGAGTGTAGCAATTTCTTTCCAAAAAGAAGAGAAGAAGATTTCAAATCCATGGCGGCCGATTTGAGGAAAGCCACATCAATAATTGTAAGTTTCCTCCGGTTCTTTTGTTGCTAGTTTGCAACGGAACATTTCTTTAGAGAAAATTCTTTTTTTCCTGGTTGGAGTATATGAATAATGTTAGATTTTGCAAAGTTTCTGATTGATCGTTATTGTTTCAGAATTTGGTGAACTTCATTTTCCGTGTTTATTGCCCCCTTTCACATTAAAGCTTGCGATTTCAACAATGTGTGTTTTCTGAAAATTTATTTATTGATGAAAGCCAAATGTAATGCCAATAGATCAACCTGTTTTCCCCTTTTATAACTGTGAAAATCTTTTGCCCCACCTGTTTCCCTAAGTTTTTGCTGAGTAAAATTGTTATTGATCTGTTTATAAAATAAGACTTTCAGTTATTGATTTGCAGAACCTAATTTTATCAGAGATCCCAATGAGTTTTGTTTGAAAATCCTGTACTGAATGGGAAAACTCTGATTTACTCTGATTACGTGAGATGATGAGATTTGGTTCTGGGATTCCCTCACAAATGTGATTCTGGTTAGTGTCAAGACATGAATGTTCCTTTTATTTAAACAAATCATCACACAATGTAATTCAGAGCAAATAAATTTACTATTCTTTACTTGTTGCTGATTGACCTTGTGACTACAGTATCTTCATATCATCATTGTTGTAGCATACTCATTTAACAGTGAAAATTATGGTGTTTTTGAGGAAATTGAAGTTGGGGATTAGATACCCATCCTTCTCTGAGAACATTGGGACTTAGAGGTTCCCTGAAGTTGGAGAGTTTTAACGATACAATAAGCTAAGAGCAGAATATATTCCCTCTTCTTTCCTGTGTAATGGAGCAGGAAAATTAAATGAACATAATGTAATGATATCAAATAATGATATCAAATATTGATATATAACATTCTAATTCTGGAAGCGCGTTTTCATTTGATTCATTCCTCTATGTGTGCATTTTAGTATTGAAGAAGCTTGCATTGGCTTAGCACTTTATCATGTACTTCCAAGGTGAACATGCTTGTGCATATGCTACAACAGATCATTTCAGTGAAAGCTCAATGATAACCAGGTATTACTTCTTCTTTCTCTGTTTTTGACACATTCTTTCTTAAAAGTATTTAGACTTCTATGTACCCATTGCTGAAACTTTCTTCTTTTTTTAAACTGAAGTAGTCGAAACTTTTGATATTCGGTTGTCTCTAGTTCAGGTTTGATAATAGTGTTGCAGCATTGCATGATTGATTTTCATGTAGCATGCATACACTTATGGTCTTCTATAGGTAGCTATTAATGTGTTGCCTGTAATTATAGTTATGACTCAATAGTATTGGCATGATAACAATGCTCTATTGTTATAAATATTATTGAGGGATATTTGCATGAGGAATACATGCTTAGATCAATTTAAATTTAATATTAAAAGCATGATTTTGTGTGCTCTTCCTTAAATTTGATTTTTGGAAACCAATTGATGAATTAGATTGCTTGCAACCCACAATAGCCTAGATGTTACATTTTTTTGTGAACTATTGATAGTTTTTATGATGACTGTGATTAGTTTTAACCTTTACTGTTAGTATTAGTGTCTATTTCTGTTGCTATTTAATATTTTCCTATTGCATAACTCCTATATTGTTATATAATTCTCTCTATCAGTTTGTTAGCGTTGATCTCTTTTTAAATCTTGACATCGTACCCACAAACATTTTAGCTCTTGTCACAAATATAAAAAACCTCATTGAAGTCAATCAAACTGAACTTGAGTATTAATTTTGCTCAATGATGTTATACCATTTTTACTAATCTTCTCCAGAGGCTTTACTAAATATAGAAAATATCATTTCATAATACTACTCATGCTTATGCTCCAAATCTGCGATTGCAACAAGTAAAGGACTTTGATTAAAACTATTTCCACATGTGGCATATTGTTACGTCTCTGTTTGCTTGGGAAATCTGAAATTACTAACCAAACTTAGATTATATTCCTTATGTTTCAATCAATTTTCACCCATAAATTGGAATAATCGAACCAATACAGTAATCAGAGGGTCATATTCACTTATCAACATGATCATATTCTGGAAGTTTCCCTATGCATCAAAAAAGTTTTGCATAAAGCCTTTACTTTTTCACATGTTAATAAGGTCTTCTTACTGTTATTTATTTAATGTTCACTAAAACAAGCTTAGAAAAAGAATTTGCTTTTCCATCAGAACATAGTAGGCTAAATCGATTTTATCCTTCCACTGACGAACACAAGTTCAATCCATATGAAATCC